>PVIC010032035.1:0-20949 GCA_004025085.1 Thryonomys swinderianus
AAAAAAAAGAAACCTCGGAGGCTTGAGATGCCACCTTCCTGCCAGTGGTTGAAAAATAAAAAAGGGGGAGTTATACCTTTTGATACCTCAAAATTACTTATCTCATGCTTTATTTACTTAAGAATTTTTAACCCTTGATCACTGGGGAAAAAATCTGCAGGACAATGTTTTTAAAGTTGTCAGTCCACTTCTTCTTATGCCCAGGTTGCCTGGAAAAATCCTTTAACTGGCCAATGGTGTGGTCCCAACCCCATACTTATATGGGGACAAGGACATGTTTGTGGTTTTCCTTAGGATGCCAAAGGTCTACAGTGGCTCGGAGTGGTTGGTACAGCATGCAGGGACCTGGGGCACTGGAGAAAAAGTGAGATGCCTGACCCTGAAAGCCACCAGCTTGAAAATAAAGACAAAAAAGAACAAGAGGGGTTATCACACTAGAGACCCTGCAACACATCGCCTCCTCACCACAGCAAAAAAGACTGTAAAATCTGTGAGACAGCCTATGACCCTGCTTCACTTGTACAACTCAAAGGTTTTATGATTGGACATTAGGCACCCAAAAAAATTTACAGGAGATTGGAGCAAAAATATGAACTGTAAATGGGAGATTGTTTCAAAAGAAGTGTGGAGACTTGCTGTTTAAGACAATGTGATTATAATTGTGTCCCAAATTTGGCACATCTCACTTAGAAACAAAAACCATAAGATCTTGTGTGCCAGAGCATTTTGCATTGGCTGTGAGAGATTCTCATGTAAAATGTAACAAAAAATCATGTAAAGTTACTTGTAATAATTGTACTTTGACTAAATGCTTGACTGCTTCTGAAGAACGGATCACAGTTGTTGTGGTGCAGCACACCTCTTTTGTTATGTTGCTTGTTAATGTAATTACACTTTGGTATGCAGACAGTGGACTACAGGTGTGGAAGAAAACAACAAATCTGCTAACCAAGTCTAAAAGATTTATAGACATGTTGATTGCAAGCATCACAGCTTTAATAGTTACTATTGCTACTGCTTCTGCTGCGGCCATTTCTTTGACTCAGTCTATACAAACTGCTATGTAAATAACCTGTCTAAAAATATTACTCATGCATTAGATACCCAGAAAAACATTGATTATAAAATGGAGATTAAACTTGATGCTTTTATGATATGGTAACTTAATTAGGAGATAAAAATACAAGGGATGAAAGTACACCTTAAACTTACTTGTCATGCTAATTATGAATGGATCTGTGTTACTAGCAAAAAATATAATGGAAGTTTTATACCTGGGATAAAGTTAAAAAAAAAAACACCTTCAAGGTATATGGCATGATACAAATAAATCTTTAGACTTACAACAGTTACATCAAGAAATATTGGATATAGAAAGGGCACCTTCAATTGGTGTTGATGTAGCTCAGGCAGCAAAAGATTTTGTGACACAGTTAAGAGATCATTTGCCCTCCTGGAAAAATCTAAATCAGTTAGGGTATGGGATTCTTGCTGGACCTTTTCTGCTTCTTTCTGTATTTCTTATTTTACTCATGTTTGCTAGATTTGTAATGAAACAATTTACTCATGTAAGAGCTGAAATTTTGGAACAAAAGTTAGCCTCTTTGAAAAAATAAAGAAGGGGGAGATATGGGAAGCAGCTCAGCATGGTGTAACTGAACCAGGCATTTATGCCTGGGGTTTTGGGGAATAACTCCTGAGTCGGGGGTCTGCACTTTATGGTGCTGCCCGAATATACCAGAGGATCTGCTCTAACAAGGAGCTGCCCTGGCTTACCACCAGAAAACATGTTCTGGCTTCCAGGGAAATTGTGCTGGGCCCGCTGACCATTGTCTCTCAAGTTAGCAATGTATAGCTTCTCTTCCAGTTTCTATGTGGGCTAGGACAGAGTTTCATAAAATTAGTGAAATGATGGATGTACTTATTCTTCTGGTCTCATTCTATTGAAAAGTTAAGCATTAATAGAAAGTAGTACAAGGAATTTAGAGTTAGGAAAAAAATTAAGAGAATTCTAGTTTGACATTTTGAGAACTTGATTCCAGTCTTATGATCATCATGTTTATAGGTACCAGTTGTTTCCGTTCTCATTTCTAAGAAATGTACTGATCTCTTGATTACCTGCTTTTGTTTCTACCAACCAAATGATAAATGTATAAGATCATAGTAACCATTATTGACATCATGTTACTCTTCTAAATCAGTATAAATATAGCCTGATCAATAAACATGATGCCTGCTCAGTACTGACTGAGAGGTCCTCCCAATCCCATCTTTGTCTGTCTTTGTCTGTCTTGTGTTTTCTTAATCCTCACCCCCAGACTCAGGCACTGTCCAATTGCTGGCAGGCCCCATCAAGACCTAAAAGAACAGAGAAATTCCAAATATAAATTACCAAAACAGAACCATGAAAATGAAGACAATAGTAAAAATTCTACAAACTATGAAAGGTCCTGGATTTGGTGGTTTCACCAGTGAATTTTACCAGAAATGTAGGGAAGAACTAATACCAATTCTTCCCAAAGTTTTGCAAGAAACTGAAAGGAAAAATCATAGCAAAACTCAATTTTTCACTGAGGAAAATAGGTAAAGAAGGGACCTTACCTCAAAATGACAAAAGCCATTTATAAAAATAAATTTAAAAAATACTACCAGCATCATACTAAGAAATTAAAATTAAAACTAAATAGGATTCTCTACTCATCACTACTTTGTAAATATAAAATATAATACTTTACTCAGAGGAATTGGGAGGAAAAATAGAAAAGGAATATACTAATCAAGAAGTCAAACCATCCTTATTTAATAATGATTTGATCCTTAAGACACCAAGATCAAACAACTCCATCAGAAAACTCTTAGAACTCATACACTGCAATCAACAGATAAGCAGCTATGAAGAAAGACTTAGATCAGTAAAAAAAAATACCCTTCAGCAGAGGATAAAAAGTACAATCAATGAATAAAAATCTAATCTAGAAAGAGCAAGACATTTAAAACATAATTCAATGTCTGAAAAGAGACTAAGGATATTTGAAAATTGAAAGATAGCCCTGTTCTTGATACAAAAATCCCAATCAAAAATACTAAGAGGACTGTTTTAAAGAAACAAAAAAGCAAACGTAACAGTTATATAGAATCAGAAGAGACTAGAATATCCAACTCAACTGTGGGCAACAAGATCAGGGCAGGAAGCATTAGAATTCCAGATTTTAAATTACAGTATAAAACTACACAATGGTACTGGAACACAAGAGACACTGACCTAAAGAACACCAAGAACAGAACTCGCAGAAATAGCTACAAGCATTTTCAGCCATCTAATCTTGGCTAATGGGACCAATAACATAAACTATGCTAAAAGATACCCTTTCTAACAAATGGTGACAAAGAAAGTGGTTGCTACATAAAGAAAAATAAGTGAAATCTAATCTCTAACTCTGTACTAATATCATAATGGATCAACACACATATATATGTATATATATAAAGACAGATTATAGACATATAATTACATATTACGTATATAATATACATATTACATACTTACATATTATATTTCAGACAGGTATAGACATATAATATTAAAAGAACTTAAAAACAACTTCCATCCCCAAAAACAAGGACAATGGGAAAACAATTTAAATAATAGTCATCTCTCAGAAAAAGTTGTACAAATGACCAGTAAATTATGAATGTGCAGCAATTTTGGCATTAGAAAAACACAAATAATCCCAGCACTTAGGAGGCAAAGGCAGGAGGATTGCTGTGGGTTCGAGGCCAGCCTGAACTACAAAGCAAGACCCTGTCTCAAAAAACAAAAACAAAAATAGAAATTACATCTTAAACCTGTTAAAAATGGTTATTAACCAAGAATTAATGTGTAAGCTGATGGGCTGGAGATTTAGCTCAGTGGTTCCAGGCATCTGCCTTGCAAGCGCAAGGTCCTGAGTTCAATCCTTGGTAACCACATATAATGCTAGGCATGCTGACTCACACTCACCAGCAATCAGTATCACACGCCACAATGCTAGGTGTGTTACACACATGTATCACACCTGTAATCCCAGCACCCAGGAGGCAGAGGCAGGAGGCCTGCCTGGACTACATAGTGAGCTCAGGGCCAGCCTGAATTACAAAGATCCTGTCCCAAAATAAATAACAATTAATTAATTAATTAATTAATTAATTAATTAAAGGAAAATGTTTTTAAACAGCATAAACTGCCATGGGTGTAGGGAAAAAGGAACCCTTCTACAAGTATGGCGGGAACATAAACTACTACCACCTTCCTGAGTTTGGGAATGTAAAGTACTACTGCCTTCCTGAGTTTGGAGGCTTGCCTGGACTACATAGTGAGCTCAGGGTCAGCCTGAACTACAAAGATCCTGTCCCAAAATAAATAAATAACAATCAATTAATTAATTAATTAAAGGAAAATGTTTTTAAACAGCATAAACTGCCATGGGTGTAGGGAAAAAGGAACCCTTCTACAAGTGTGGTGGGAATATAAACTACTACAACCTTAAATCAATATGGCAGTTCCTATGAAAATTAAAATTAAAATTCCATTTGAACCATCTATCTCTTCCAAGAATCTTCTCAAAAAAGTAAAGTCATCATGGGCCGGAGGGTTAGCTCAGTGGTTCCGGCGCCTGCCTTGCAAGTGCAAGGACCTGAGTTCGATCCCCGGTTACCACATATAATGCTGGGCGTGGTGGCTCACGCCTATAATCCCAGCACTCGGGAGGCAGAGACAGGAGGATTGCTGAGTTCGTGGCGGCTTGCCTGGGCACCATAGTGAGCTCAGGGCCAGCCTGAACTACAAAGCGAGACCCTGTCTCTAAAAAAAAGAAAAAAAGTAAAGTCATCATACTAGGATAAATATGTATAACCATGTTTATGGCAGCACAACTAAGTACATAAATTATGCAAGAGGTCTATATGCTCAACAAAGGAATGCCAACAAATAACTTGATATAAATAATGTGGTAGAAATACACAATATATCACAACTTAGTCAAAAAGAAAGACAAATTTATATAATTTATAGATAAGTGGATAATCTTGAAACTATAGTACTACATAAAATTAGACACAAAGTTAAACATTGCCTGGTCTGATAAGAGATCTAATATGTAAGCAATTCAAACATGAAAAGTTTAGATGATGTGGAAAAGGAAGTAAACTTTGTTAAGACCAAAATGATATCTGAACAAAGACAAGAAAATAAGAGAAGGAGAAAATACAGGATCAAGATGTGACATATACATTCTAATTCTCTCAGATGAATGTAATTGCATATCCCACATATTCATAAAATAATGAATCAATATACCTTTTCAGTTAAATGAACAATTATTTCAAACACAAAAAAAAGACTGGAGATATGTTTAATTCCTCTATACCTAAAAAAAGTTTGATCTTGAAAACTTTTATTTTTCAGGCTGCTACTTACAATTTTAAAAACAATTTTACTTAGTTTCCAGTTACTATGTACTCATTATCTCTTTCCTTTCTTTTTCCCCACATTCAGCTTCTTCTACAGAGAACTGTACCACTAATGAAGAATTCAAATGAATTTTAATAATATGTAACATGGTTTTTCTCCAGTCCATTAAACTATAGTAAAATTTAAATACTAGGACCCAACTTCAACCTAACATAAAAACTTTCGAAGTGCTATTAAAATTTCTTTATGTGATCCTCCAAAACTTACTAGATGGCAGAGGGGACATAGCTTGTACCTTAGGAGCATTACCCCTGAGTGGCAAGCTCCAAGTCATTATTGGATCTCCAGTATGGATGCACAAACACACATGCACACACACATGCACAAACACACACCACTAAGAAAACTGTATTGCACAGTATTGTATAGATTTTTAATTTTGTATTATATATTGACACATTTTAAAACATTTCTAGCTGGAAGGATGGCCAATTCTAAATGATTCATAAGAAAACAAAGTGTCTTAATTTTTATGCTAATGAATCCAGATTGAACTGCTGATTTATACAGTCCATGGGGCAATTCTTTTCTGCTACTTCATCGCAGGGCTAAATACTCTGCCACATTAACCTGCTAAAATTATCGAACAAGGCAATACTCAGCTGCTTGCAAACTAATATTACTTAACCAATACTGGTGTTTCTTACATATCACTGAGTAGTACTCAGGGACTTCTTTCTAGGACCTATAAATATGATAAGCAAATTTCTACAATTTAATTTATCAAAAACTTTCTAAGATTCCTAAATTGCCTAATACATGTGTTAAAAAGTTTCATTTTAAAGTATAAAAAAATAAAACACTAAAAATATAATAAAAGCTATAACCATCACTAAAATAACTCAGACATAGTCTAAATTTCTCTTTTGAATAGCCATTAAAAGAATCATTTTAGAAATGTATTTCACCATGTATAAATTCCAAACATCAGCTGGCTATTTACAAAAAGGAAAGATACAGATACTTACTTCAGACTGAAGTCTTTTTGCTCGTCGACTGTGGCTGTTGAACTGTGAAGGCTGTACAGACTGTCTAAGAGGGATACTATGGGGTTTGTATTCTTTATCTTTATCTTCACTGTCAAATGGGTGTGTGTTACATTGCTAGACAGTATAAAAAAAATCAGTACTAAAGTCATATTTATAATTAACATAAATAATTCTCTCACTCTAACCCTTAAAAAAGTTGTCCCTCAAACCAATCTAACTTTTCTTTGGAATAATAGTATATTATTCTATTACAGCATCATTGTTTTTGCTTTAAAGAGCACTGTCTACCTTGGACCCTATTTTCTTGAGACCAAATCTAGCATTTGATTCATAAAAACTTATTAGATGAATCAATTCCCTAGAAAGGAGTAACTGTCCAGTACATATCTAGCAGCAGAAGAGACACAAAATTTCTTTACACAAAAAAACGGACCAAAGGCAATTTTTGAAAAACCGAACTAAAAAAAAAAAAATGAACAAGAATAAATCATATCAGCTCCAAAACCAGCTAAGGCCCTCACCACAAGATTGGCTCCAGACTGAAACATTTCATAGGGGTAAATGATGCGTTCATAGTGAGAGCGTAGCAAGGAGCCAATGTTTTTGCCTGGTGGGTAATTAAGGCGCTGAGCAACTCGAGCCCACCGTCTGTCCTTGCAGATTGCTTCATATCCACCTTCTTCCATTACTATCTGAAAATACAACAAAGTGTATAAATAAATCATGTTTTATAACAGACAGCTAAACAATATCAATGAGGGTGAAACTGGCATAGATTTCTTCCTATAGCAATAACCATTGGAAGACTCAAAGATCATAGGGAAAAAATGTTGCACACTGTGTACTAAAACTAGCTTGTTTCTTTTTGTATGGAGTACTCTTACCTTACTAAGGCTGTACAGGTCCAAGATCCTCCGTTCCACATTAGGAATCTTCAATGAAGAGCCTTGGATTTCCCAAAACTTTGCAATCTGATCCAAATAATTCAGTTTCACTCTAGTCTGAGCCTGTGAAGAAGAAATCCCTGTAAGGCTATCTCACTCAACCTGAGTTTAGTCAACTCTGAAATGTAAGGAAGCACTATTGTTCTATGGCATGTTCAATTTTCCATTAATGTGCTGGGGCTCAGACTTCACTGTGTTACTCATGACGAACATCCATAAAAAGTACCAAGAACTGAGACTTTAATCAGAAAAGAATTAAGAAAACAAAATGCTTTAAAGATCAATCATACTTCATTTAAAAAATGTTGCTTGGTCTTAGAAATGGTATTACCAACTCGACCTGGATTCAGTTAAATACTTTCTTAAGATAATGTCCCTGCAAGGAATATACCCAAAAGAATTTTAAAAATCACATTAGAAAGACAGATGTAAACCTTTCTTCATAGCAGCTCAGTTCATGATAGCTCAATCTTGGAAACAACCCAAATGCCCACCAACTGGAGGCTGAATAAAGAAGATGTGTTTTTTTTAATAAAATGGAGTATTATTCTGCCATAAAGAATGACAAGATTCATTCATTTATGTGCAAATGGATACACCTGGAGGACACGCTAATGAGTGAAATCAAGAGATCACAAATAGACAAATACCAGATCTTCTCGTTGATATGAGCACTTGTAGAATGACAGTCTTTGTAGAATGGGAAATTTCCAAAGGAAATTTGGTGTGGGATGTAATGAGGGGAAGGAATAAATATGATTCTGAAAGAATATAAAAAAGCATGAATATAGGGGTGAGGAGGTGTGGGTGGGTAGGGATATGGGTAAAAATGAGAACTGACTGTGTTAACAGTGTGTTAACAGTGTCATATATTGGTGCAAATTCCCCAATATTAAATGTGATTGTGAGATGTATATAAATTATACCAATAAAGAATTCAATTTTAAAAAAGATAATGACCCAAGATTTATTAATAAAAGAGAATAAAATATCCTTCTTCCTTATATCAAAAATGTGGGCAAAATATCACTTGTATATAACTCCTTTTTTTTTACCTTAAATCATTTGAATCTTGTACTCAGGGTTAACAGTCAAAACATTAATGACAAAAGAAAGTGTCAAATTATTCAACTGTTCTTCACTAACTTCAATATAAATGCTTGCTTTAAAAAAAAACCTTTATCTCTGTTCTATTTTGTTTAAGAAAAATGTGTTTACATATTTCAGTCTTGACCTCTGCTTCTGTTGAAAATTTAAAATGATAAAATAGGTAAACATAAGAGAAAGAAATGAGGAAGGTGTATTTCTATAATTTTTGCATATTCTGTATAAGAAAAATACAACAACCATTTTGAGGAATTTTGGGTACTTTACAGAGAACATTCCCACAGATAAATAATATGAACAATGATAAACCTAGAGTTAAGTATATTTCATTTTGAAGTAGGTTTTCAACTATATTATTATAGAAGTACATGACAAGAGTAGAGTTCAGACTTTATAAAGTGTACACCCATTTAATAAATATTTACCTCTAGTTCATTTAACCTCTGGATGCGTGGAGTAAATCTGAAATTGTCAACTTCTACAGCAAAGGGTGGCTGCCAGTCCTACAGGGAACAAAAGAACCTAGCAATTCAGGCATAACAGAAAAAAATAGATGATATCACAATTCACATTCATTTTTCCTACCTTGAGATTCCTCACTTTTAAGACTGATTGATATTTTTATTTCTAACAGTCCTACATAACTGCCTCTTGAGAAATCAGGCAACAGAAAGCAAAACAAATATAACAGAACAAATCTCTGGTTTTAGTACATTGTTTTGTCTCCTAAACAAGACTTTAAAAAAAAACAAAGGCACATTTGAGTAAAAATTAGTTTGCCTTCTGAAGAATGTATATATGAAACTAAAGACATTAAAAGTAACGTTTTGTTATTTTAACCTAACCCAATTCCATTTTTTCCTCCCAGTAGTCTGGAAAGATTACACTGTGATAGAAGTAAAATTATCAATATGGAAAGAAGCACAAATATTGTACTGTAGATAGACTAAGTATTGCACAAGAGACCAGTAGGCTCAATAAAAAGTTAACACCTACTCTAAGTAGTATGGGTTTTGGTTAACAGGAGAGCCCAAGCTCATTTCAGTTTTCACTGTTATTAGTATACCAAAGTTCCACCAATTTCAATTTGTAATTTCACACTAAGAGAAGTCTCCTTGGAGAAATAATATAAACTTAAATTGACAGCAAAAATTCCAGATCTCTATTTTTATTAGTTACTGAGAATCGGCTGGTCATAAGAGAGAATAAAAATATCTCAAGTACAAATTATGTCAAAACAAGAGGACAGCCTTATCTGGGAAATAATATAAACTGAAATTACCATAAAGAATTCTACATCTCTCTTATTTTTATCTTTTTCTTACGAACATCTGAAAGAAAAAGCCGAGGCATAAATTTGTGTAACTTGTTCGCTATTTTCATTCATAAAACAAGTACTTCTGAGCATATTAAGTTTTTCCATCAGGCCGGGCGTGGTGGCTCAAGCCTGTAATCCCAGCACTCGGGAGGCAGAAACAGGAGGATTGCTGACTCCGAGGTTTGTCTGGGCTACACAGTGAGCACAGAGCCAGCTTGAAATACAAACCGAGACCCTGTCTCAAAAAAAAAAAAAAAAAAAAAATTTCCATCAGTGTTACGTACATTTGTGTTTAATATTTCAGGTTTACAAATGGATGAAATAATGCCACAGTGCAGAAACATATCAAACTTTCAAAAATCACGGAATAAGTCACGTGGTAAGTGTTCTAATGCTACCAAATTAGTTAGCTGGTAAAGAAGAAAACGAGCCACATGGTTACAAATAGCTGTAGATTTGTAAATAGGTTTGGCCCAATATTCAAGGCCTTGGTCAAATAGGACAGTGACCATATGGTTAAGCAAAATACAACCCATTTTCGCTTTTCTTTAGGAAGCTTACCACTGGTGGGCGTATCTTGCAAATGCCAGACTTTTCTGCAATGGGTCGGATTTTCGCTATGTATCCGAGGGGGTCCCGGAATTCCTCCCAGCTGGGCTCGAACACTGGACACTCGGGCGGCGGCAAGAAATCATCAGAACCGGGATCCATATCTGGCCTGAAAACTAAGCTGCTACACAATAAGCTTTGGCGATCTTTCAGCCTCGCATGTAATTTGAACTGAAAACTTCGGCGCCTAGCAGCCTTACATTCTTGCAAATGCCGAAGTTCCTACCATCCTGGTACCTATTTACCCACGTCCCCCGATCTTAATCATACAACCACCATCTTGAGAACCCTCAGCTTTTTCGGGTAAAAAGTATCACTCCGCGGATGGATTTTTATGTGTTACCTTCGAAGTGGAGAATGGTTCCACATTTCCAGTGAAAGCTTGAGTATAGCAAAGCAAGTTGACGAAGGAAAAAGTTACAGTTTGACTGTTCGGTTAAAGTAAATTAAATTAAATAGTTCTCAAAGGAACTGAAAAGCTAGTTTATATATATAGCATCGCCGGATCTTTTTTAATGGAGGCACTGCGCACGTTACGCATGCGCAGTAAAGGACCGCACGTAAAAAGACTCTCTTCCTCTCCCCCGTCGCTCTCCCTCCTTTCTCTCGCTGTCTCTGCTCTCTGCCTCTTTTTCCCTCCCTCCCTCCCTTCCTTGTACTTCCTCTCTCCGACTCTCTCTACTCTCTCTCGCTCTCCCTTTCTCCCCTTCTGCCTCTCTCCCTCTTCTCGCTCTTTTTCTCTCCGTCGCCCCCTCTGCTTCTCTCCCTCAGTTTTCCTCTGCCAGTATTATGGGTTTTGAATATTTTGCACATCATGTTAAAATGAGTCCATGCAATATGTGGTTAGTACATTTTCCTTTTTTCTGGCTTTATATTTAGTACTTCGTTCTGCTCCCATGTTGCCTTCATAAGATTTTTTTCCCCTCTCCTGTCATATATGGTACTTAAAAGAAAACTTAATACTCTAATCATTATTAAGTATTCACATTCAATATGCAAATTGGAATTTTATTTTTTCAATAACTATATAAACATGGCATATTTTGCTTGTTTTACATGAATTGATGTTTCTACTTTTAGCTCATGAATAAAGTCATTATGAAAATTTGTGTGTTGGTTTTTGTATGCATCTAAGAATGATTACATGTACATTGTAGGCAAATATATATCTACAAAGATTTTAGGTCATACAGGTACCTTCAACTGTCCTCCAATGTATATTCACTTATTTTAAACTGAAATCAAAGAAAGTTCCAGTTTCTCAGTAGTTTCATCAACATTGATTAAACTGATTTCACTTACTGATTAAACAAATATAATATAAACATATGTATATTTGCAGTTCCTGAATGACTAATGAAGTTGCATATCTTTTCATATTGGGGGGGGGGGTTGTATATCATGTTTTGAAAGATGTCTGTTGAAATTTGGGGGGGATTTTAAAATTTGATTGTCTTTGTGTCTAGTTGCAAAAGATTTTTTTTAAACTGAAATATTTTCAGAATAATCAAAATAACTGATTATTCTGAAAATATGTTTTCAGAACATATTTTATATGTTGCCTTTTCATATTTTATAGTGAGCTTTAGGAAAAAATTAATAACCACCTATAATTTCCTTTGTCATTTGTCCTTTAAAGGCTGTAATAGAGAAGGCTTTACCTAACCTACAGTTATATACTTCCTACTTAAAGTCTCAAGATAAACTTGCATTGTTTATAAACTAGTCACATTATCATATTTTGTTATAGCAGCTGGAATGAACTAACAAGCTTTTCTTTCCTATTTGCTATTATGTTAACTGTTATTTTGATTGGCATCTTTTATTAAGTGTTTTTAATCAGTCATGCATTGTTGATTTCTATGAATGTGTTTTCTATATCTACTGAAATAATTACTCAGGTTTTTAACACTTCTTAGTTCTCATTTGTAAAACAGTACTGTTTGTAATATATAGTTCAGATGATCTACCAATGGCACTTATAAATAAATTATTAGCTTTCTGCTAATTAAGAAGTTGAAAGCAAGGTGGCACCTGAATAAGATATTTTTGCAATTGCTTCTCATAAAGCTGTAAATTTGGACAACTATTCTTATACCAATTTGCATTGAGAAGAGTTGAGGCAGAAAACTTAGAAATCCTAGTATATTATTTTAAAAGGCTCACAATTGCTCCTATAACTCCTAGGAGAGATTCATGAGGATGCTACCTGCCACAGGTACAAAGAGTGGTACCAGCAGCCTGGATCTTAGACTTGAAAATCAGTACCTTTCTAATGAGAATGAATTCCACAATATGTAGTCCTATATCATATGCCCTATATCTTTATCTATAGATATAACTTCTGGACCTTTATTATCAGTAAAACTGACTGCTCCAACTTTGGGCAACAGTATAAGGAACAGGACCCCTATTATGGTAAAGCAAGGCAGGAAATCAATAAAGGTTTTGCAGAAAGAGCTGGTACCAGTAGGAATGTGAAACAGCATAGAGTAAAGAAAGAAATTGTCCACTGTCAAAGAAAGCATGTGAGCATCTAAGTACTGCATATCAGTCTTGGTCTACTTTATTTTATAGTGAAGGTCGTATTAGACAACAATGTTGTAAAACTTTATATGGGTTGTGACTTATTCTGGATCCAACTAGAAGCAGGCAATGGAGATATATACTACCATTTCAAATACCATGTCACTCTGAACAAGACATGACCTTTGGATGTGAGGCAAACCTAGGTTTTGATTGCCTTCTGCTGCTGAAACAATAATAAATACCACCAGCAGACTGTGGTACCCCTGGATATAAGGAATCATATACTTTTAAACTTGAAGTTTTCACATACATAGAAAAAAAAAGCCTACCTAGAAGAGGAGGCAAAGATGAATTATATAATATATTAGATATATAATATATAATATAATGCATATAATTATATAATTGTAATATATAATTATATGTAATATATTTTAATATAATATATTATAGTTATAATTATATTTATAATTGTTATATTGTAAAATATTTATTATAGTATAGTATAATTAAATATATAATAATTAGATGGGTCAATGACATACATATGCCAAGAACTTTCTAGGATGTGACTTCACATAGGTAAACATAAAGTAAGTATATAACATCTATTATCTGCATACTCGTCAGTGGAAAATTTAAAATAACCATTTTAAGAAAACTCAAGTACAAGATAACTCTCCAAGATAATACATGGAGAAATGGTTTAAGATTCTGTAATATGGTATAAGATTCTATAATATATAATTATATATAGATTCTATATATCATATATAGGTATCATATATATTCTATATATCATATATAGTATATATAGATATGTATACTAATCTATATAATATAGATATCTATATATTATATGTATTGTGTATATGTATTATTGTATTATATATTATATATGTATTATATGTATTATATATAATATATAGAGATTCTATAATATAATGGTTTAAGATTCTATAATAAAATTTAGAGATTAAAGAATTAATAAAATCAAAGAGATTGTAGCTGAAAATTATACTAAATAAAATTTACAACATAAAAAAAGTTATCAAATATATCAATGAAAGAAGAATAAAACTGAAGACAGATTACTGGGAAACAGAAAAATTCTGAAATGATAATTCTTAAAAAAGGAGTTTAGGTTGGAGGTTGTTTTCCTGTAATGCTTGAAATACTTCCCTCCACACTCTCCTTTCATTGAGTGTTTGTGTTGAAAAGTCTGCTGTGATCCTAATGGGCTTCCCTTTGTAGGTGATTTTCTTCCTTTTTCTCACTGCTTTCAGTATTTCATTCTTTTGTTGTACATCTGGAACCTTGATATTTATATGTCTAGGTGTAGATATTTTTATGTCATGGCATTTTGGAGTCTGATAGGCCTCATTTATTTGTATGTCTATTTCTTTTCCTGTGAAGTTTTCTGTTCTTACCTCTGATAACAGCTCAGTTCATGATAGCTCAATCTTGGAAACAACCCAAATGCCCATCAACTGGAGAATGGATAAAGAAGATGTGTTTTTTTTTAAATAAAATGGAGTATTACTCTGCCATAAAGATCGATTCATTTAGGTGCAAATGGAGTCACCTGGAGGATATACTAATAAGTGAAATCAATAGATCACAGATAGGCAAACTCTGGATCTTCTCTTTGACATGAACACCTGTAGATGCAAATGAGCTCTAGAAAATATGACAGCTTTTATAGAGTGGGAAATTTCCATAGGAAATTTGGTGTAGGAATGTAATGAGAGGAAGGAATAAATATGATAGAGAAAGAAAATAAAAGAGTATGTATAAAGGGGGTGGGGAGGTGTGGGTGGGTAGGGATATGGGTAAAAATGAGAATTAACTTGTGTCATATACTGGTACAAATTCCCCAATGTTATATGTGATTGTGAGATGTGTATAAACTGTGCCAATAAAGAATTCAATTTTTAAAAAAGTGGAGTTTATAGCCATGAATACCTACATTATATAAACAGAGCACATCTGAATAACACTGACCTCTGTCTAGGTCCTAGAAAACCATGAATAAACAAAGCCCCAAACTAGTTGTGTAAAAAAAATATTATCTCAAATAAAATTAATTAATTTAATGAGACTAAAAGCACTACAAGGCATCAATGAATCAGAATTGGTTAAGTAAAAGGAGATGGAACACTTTGTTTTATTAAAGAAAAAAGAGGTCTCAGGCTGGAGGGTTAGATCAGTGGTTCCGGCGCCAGCCTCACAAGCACAAGGTCCTGAGTTCAATCCCTGGTGACCACATACAATGCTGGGCATGGTGACTCACGCCCACCAGCCACCAATACCACATACCACAGTGCTGGGCGTGGTGGCTCACGCCTGTCATCCCAGCACTCTAGAGGCAGAGGCCGGAGGATTGCTGAGCTCAGGCTTGCCTGGGCTACATGAGCTCAGAGCCAGTCTGAACTACAAAGTGAGACCCTGTCTCAAAAAAAAAAAAAAAGGTCTGAATCAGTATACATGAAATAAAACATCAAAGTGTTGTCATCACCTAAATCTAGGATCAAAAATAATTTCTAAAATTTATTCTTCAACAAACTGAATAATCTAAAAATGACAATGTCTTATAATTCAACATAAATGAGCAAAGAAGATTTATGAAATCTAAACCAATAGGAAGCAATGAGGTTAAAAGAATAATTAAGACCATATTGACTATAGGAAAAAAACAGTCTTCTGGCTTTTAAACTAAATTCTATAAGACTTCCATCATTTTTTAACATTTTAAATTTTTATTTATGATTAGGAGATATGCTTGATATATGCAATTATTACATTCCTTATGAACAGTGGTATGTGTACCTACAACATTTTCTTTTTCAACTTCTGTTTTTCCTTTTTTCCCCACTACCCCTTTTCTCCCTTCCTATATTACAAAACATTTACCTCACTATTTTCTATTGTTTACCTTTTATTTTACTCTACCTTTATAATTTCAGCTTCTCCTATATAGAATATGTGATATTTAACATTCTGTATCTGATTCACTTCACTTAATGTTGTGGTCCTGAGGCACATAGATTAACTCACAAATGATTCAAATGTACTCTTCTTTGTGTCAGAGTAGTACACTATTGCATTTAATACCTTTGCTTCATATGTTGATTTGCAGACATTTTAGATGTTTCAAATTTTGCTCCAAAGTATATGTGCATCAGTATGATATCATGTTTTAAGAATAAAATAATACTATGGGTCTCAGTTTTGGTAGACATACAGAATTTTTATATTTTATAAATTTTGCTCCTATGTGTATGTGCATTTATCATTATAATATCATGTCTTTAAATATAAACTTACAGTGTTGTATTGTGCTCAGTTTTTCAAGCTAAAGACTATTAATCTTAAGGCTTTCTAAATTGTAAGTATCCCTGAAAGAATCTTTCTGATTAAAAAGAAAAAGAAGAACTAACACTGATAATCTTCAAAGTTTCAATATAATAGAAAGAGACAGAATCTTCAGTTAAATTCAGTTAAGACAGAATACTTAATACAGGAATCAAATAAGTTGTAAACAAAATAAGAAAAAAGGAAGACTCATATCCTTGATGAATACAGAGTGCAAAATGTTCAACCAGGTTCCACCTAGAACTCTTCATCAAGAAAGAAGTCATGCATTGTGAGCATGACAGCTATAAAAAGTTTTGTTCAATAATAATAGTAAAATACTACACAACTAGAATCAAAGGTAAAAGATCACATTTATATGGAAAAGTGCTTCAAAAGCTTTTACATCATTGATGAAACTTTAACATCTCATGTTAAAACTCTATTGAAAAGAGAAATAAATTTTTATCTTAAAATAAGGGCCACATTTGACAAACCAGCCTAGAAAAGAGAAGAGTGAAGGCTAAAGAAAAAGGAAAATAGAAAAGAGACCTGTTTAATTTCCAAATCTGTGGGAGGCAAGGAGGTCAGTAGGTCAGTACCTCACAGAAGGTAAAGAACAACATTGTCCAATAGACAATACTTATTGGGTATGCACAGTAACTGAGAGAGTATCAGTTGACTTATGGAGCAGCAGAGGTCTTATAATGATGCATATCTCATGCTTATGAGGGCAGAAAGGAGAGCATTTCCATCACATTAGATCAGATCATAAGGGTTTCACCACTTCCCAGGTGAAACCTTTCTGTATTATATTACTACTTAGTTCTCAAAAAATCAGGATGTCTTCAATTGATTTTATCATCCCTATGACCTCCAGAGAATCGTAGACCATTGAGGCCTAATCTGTGACTGGAAACAAAATGGGATTCTGCTTCACCATGCCACAGCTGAGTCTTGGGCGAGGCAAGCTCTTGGTTTTTAGAAAACTTTAGTCATACTTTAATTAAACAATGATTTCCCCCACAATTTATATGAAAATGTTTCTGACAGTCTGTTTCTGCCAGAAGAGACAGAAAAGCAAAATATATTCCACCAGTATCAGCGGGACTTCTGTAGGGAACATACTATTTACATAAGTTAAAACTTTCTTATGTATGATAATAGAAATAAAGATTATTTTGTTGCAGAATTTTACTTATATTCTAATTGTGTTTAACATGAATTTCTTTTGTCACTTTTTAGTAAGAAAAACTACAGAAAATGTTAACCCTCATTTCACTGATATTTCATTTTCTGCTAAATTCACATTGATCATATCATAGGAAAGAGGAAGAAAAGAGTGGTGAAAATCATGGCCTGTCAAAAAGGATACAAAAGTTAAACACACGTTATCAGTGAAAGCGATACATATATAGATTGCTATTGCCTTGTGAGAAAACTACTTTAAGTGTGATAATTGAAGACAAGTTTATTTCTCTCATGGTTGTATTTGTATTTTCATTGTAATTTTCACAAGAATTTATTTCTGCTGTAATATTTAGGTATTTTAGGTAGGCAAAATTGTTAATGTTAAAAATGTGGATGTTTTCTCTACACACTCATATATTTAAAAATTATATTTTATTTTGTTGACATTTTTCTGTTAAATACACACTTTAATGTGATAAAATTCAAAATTAAATGTAAAAATTCATAAATAGAATAGTCCTGAAAAAAAGCGTACACCTTCATTACACACCTTCATTATGTGCCTTTAAAAATTTAGTGATGCTGCTAACATGGTGTATGTAACTTTCATCCCTTGTATAAAAACTTAAAGCCAAAATATTTTAAACTGACAGCATCATTGTACTGATGAACAGAAAACACCAGAAAATGTAAAGTGAGATAGAAATTAATAATACATGAATTGAAGTCCTAGAATAATTTTCTTCTTTGGTTTCCTTTCATGATTATATGGATCAATGTTGTTACTGTCACCTCAAAATAATTTGTTATATGTATTTCTTTACAATATTGAAAATAAAGAAAGAAAAATCTGTGATTGACCAACCAAAAATATGTAAGAAATGAAAGTAAATCACTAAAGAGAATCACTTCATGAAAAGGAAGGGCAAATAGAAAAAAATAAAAGTACTAGTAGAAAACAAGTATTTATAGTAATAAGCTCTTATCAATCAATAATTACATTAAGGGCTGGAAACTTGGCCCACTGACATAGTATCTCATTAGCTAATGTAAGTTTGAACACTGATTCCAAAATAATAATAATAAAAGCCTTAAAGGTAAATTAACTTCTTTGATAAAAAGATACAGAATGATAAAAGTAATACAAAGACTAAATATCAGTCTTTAAAGAAATCTATGGAATCTCCCTGTATGCACATAGAATAATGTATGTAATAAAATAAATTGATAGAGTAAGTCATCATATTAACATAAATGCAAACAGAAAAGTAGTGTAAAAATAAACCACAAAAAGCAGGAAAAATGTCAAATTCCTCTGGAATGTCAATTCAGTGAGAGAAATTAATTTGCGAGCATATTGGAGCACCATGTTTCCTAAAAATAAATACAAATGCAAGCCAATTTAAAAATGTGCCTCCAAAAAATCACTGGCTCAAGGAAACAATTTTTAAAATTATTGCAACAAAAGAAAATGGCACACTAGGGATGTAGCTCAGTGATGCCATGTCTGCTAGGAAGTACAAGATCTGGAGTTTGATCACCTGTACAGAAAGACAATGGTATCACAACATACCAAAACCCAAGTAATATAGCAAAATCCATGTAATAAATTTTATAGCAAGGAATGCTTGAGGAAAGACTTATCTGAGATCATCTTTCATTGTGCTTCAATGAAAAGTAATCTTAGCTCATATTTTGTTTAAGAAAATAACTTAAAAACTAGGACAGGAAATACACATAAAATAATGACAGGAAAGTATAAAAACTGAGAAGATGACTGCTTCAAAGTCTTTTTCTTTAAATATAAGTAGTATGAGTGAAGAAAATGAGAAATAAAGAAGGAAACTACATAAATGCCACAGAAATATAAAATATAAACATAAGATATACTCATAGTAATACAAGCAACTCTGGGTCAGAAGTTTTAATAATCTTTAAAATATTCACAAATTACTCAACATATACACTTTCACAAGACTGTCACCTTGAAAAATAGAAAACTTAAACAAACCAGTAATGGGATTGAATCAATATTAAAATCAAAGAAAAGCTCAGAACCAAACTGCTTTGCTGCTCAGTTCAACCAAATATTTTTAAGAGAAATTGTTGTATTTCACAAATTATTGTAAAGTGAAAAGACATTTAAAAAGTATTAATAGCCTTGATTTAATAATCTAAAACATCTACATGTTTCAAAATATTACAAGTCATAAATGTACACATTTGCTCACATAATGACATAAAAAGAAGATGAGATGTCATGGAGGAAATATTTAAAGTACAGAATAGCCATTCAGTTCACTACTAAAGGCTTTGGGATAGAGTTACCATCTGTCTATGATTTGGTACATGAAAATATCAAAGTAACACCAGTGGAACAACTAACTCATAATATAGGAAGTTATATATAACAAATAATTGTCTTTGACAATGAAAGAGATTAATAAAGAAGATGCAGTATTTTAAATTACTGGAAAAAATGAATGACAAAAAATCACATGAAATATTTTTGTTGTGTTACATTGAAAGATTTACATAAATTAATCTATTTTTATACATTTGTAAAGAATTTTCCGGAGTATGTGTGTATACCTCTAAGCCTCTTCATGTCCTTACATTGTAAGCTTAATGTTTCATGTGATCTGTGATTTTTGACCTTTGTTTTAATATCTGTGTATCATATTTCCAGACATTTATTCATTTAAGGTACTAAAATTTTGACAAACAACTTTTACTTTATTATTTCTGTATATGTTTCTTTTAACCTTTAGATAATACCTGATACTAAGGCACCATTTTATTGTTAATGACATTTTAATTCTATAAAATGTATTTCTTAAATACACAATTTTGAGGAATTATGAAAGAATTGTAGAAATTGGTTGTAAATTTTTCAGAAAATACCCAATAGAAATGGAATACATGAAACAAAAATGGAGACTAAATTAAGCATATATGTGATCCTTTTCTCTTTTCTAAGGATTTACTTCTCCTTTTGTGTTATTATGTCTTCCCTAGATTCAACAAATGATGTCTTATAGCCAAATCTTGCAAGAGTATAGATTGATATGAGACACAGAGTTTTCCAAGCTGACAATTAATCCACTGCAAGATAAAAATGCATGGGCCGGAGGGTTAGCCCAGTGGTTCTGGCGCCTGCCTCACAAGCGCAAGGACCTGAGTTCAATCCCCGGTTACCGCATATAATGCTGGGCGTGGAGACACGCCCACCAACAATCAACACCGCATACCACAATGCTGGACGTGGTGGCTCACGCCTGTCATCCCAGCACTCGGGAGGCAGAGACAGGAGGATTGCTGAGTTCGCGGCGGCTTGCCTGGGCACCATAGTGAGCTCAGGGCCAGCCTGAACTACAAAGCGAGACCCTGTCTCAAAAA
>PVIC010032036.1:0-20914 GCA_004025085.1 Thryonomys swinderianus
AACTCAGGTCCTTACACTTGCAAGGCAGGCGCCGGAACCACTGAGCTAACCCTCCAGCCCAGCCATTCAAATTTTAAACAACAAAAGCTCATCAAAATCAGAGACGCTGCATTTACTTAGAGCCTTCCTCACTTTTCTTGAAATGTACTATTAAAAGAACACATAGAGAAAATAAAATCCTGTAGCACATTAAAACAGATATTAACATTTGAAATATATACTAAAACAACATAGTTAAATTGAATTATATATTGGATATAAAAACAAAAAATTCTCATATTATGTAGAGTGGAGAGAGATTAGGTGACTTGGGGTAACATTTGTAAATACCTGCTTGGTTGTGTGGGACTTTAACAACAGCAATCATTAGGCATTGTTTACTGTTATTTTGTCACAAAACGTCTCTTAAATATATTGAGCAAAATGTGAAGCTTGGGAAATTTTCCCTCATTATTCTAAGAAACATAAGTTTACATCCAATTGAACATATCTTAACTGATGGTCCATGGCCAGTTATGGTGAAGTGGATTCTACCTACATATTTAAAAACTTGTCTGGTGGGAAGAATAACAGAATTCAAAGAGTCCAGGAAAAACTGCACCGTGGTTCTACTTTCCATTTTGTTCTTAATAGGCCACAGATACGTCATTACTTCAGTGGAATGCGGGCGTGAGGTGTTTCCAAGGAAGTATGTCTTATTTTCAGAGTTTGCGTAGTGAATGGTAGACAGGAACTAAAATTGAATATTTTTTAAGAAATAAACTAAGCGAAAATTATTGAGATAATAATAATAATAAAGTTTTGATGCTCCGGGGGTGAAAATCAAGTTGTTCCTAAGAAGGTGTGTGCAGCACTTCCGTTTCTGGGGAGACTTGATCGTCTTGACCTGTTCACATCCCTAGTCAAACTCTGCACTTCACTCTCTCTTTCCATCTTAATCTTCATTAACTTGCTTATAAATCTTCCAATAAAATTTTATATAAACTAGTCAAGGAAAGTGTAATAACCCCCCAAAATGCAGTTAAAGTGGCAGAGTATGAGCCTTCGCTGACAGGTTCTGGAATGCTTTGAACCCGGAAGAACTATATGAAAGAAAAGGCAGAGGGAACCAAAAGTCTTTGCACACTAATGGCAAATTTCATTTTTGCAGGCGTGGTTATACAGTGTGCAAGCACAAAAGGAACGCGTCATTCAGACACTATCTGGTCATTCTTTCTATCTTCCTAGCCTTTCTGTCCTTTCTGACCTTTCCGTCTTTCCTGTCCTTCCTGCTGATAAGCTGCGGAAAGCAGGCTAAACTAACTAAACAATTGTATCTTTCTTCAGGGAACAATAAGCATAGAACAGCAAGGTCATTGCAGAGCGTCTCAAGGTCATCTGATGTTCCCATGAGGCTATCTTACATTCTCATCTTCGGTCTTGCAAACACAAAGGCACCAAGCCAGGACAGCGTGCACGGCCAGACTCCTGAGATGACCTTCCACAAGACCATTTAAAAGAGTCCACAGAGGAGATTTGGGTTTTATGTTGATGCTGATTACATATCTAGATTTTTATGTGTAATCCATGGTGGAACGTCATCCTTTAGGGGTGTCAGAGAGGACAGTGCTCCCTGTTTGGATCCAAAGTACACACAATATTTGGAACAAATCATCTTTTAAGTAAGCAAGCTATTGACCTCTTTCTGATTTAAGTAAGGGCCTATATGTTAACTAAATATCAACCTAAACAGAAAAGGGACTGTATTATAGCTAGTTGTTAGCATTATCTAAGTGTTTCATATTTCATACTAGTTTATATGATAATACTGAAAGCACATTGATAATTGAATAATGATAAAACAGCTAATTTCACATTACAGGAAGCTGTCTTGATTTCTCCAAATTATTAAAATAAGTGTGTAGGGGTGGGGGGTTGCAGGGTGTGCAGGAGAAGGGGAAAACATGAGAATTAAGTTGTATCATATACCGGTACAAATTCTCAATGTTGAGAGTGATTGTAATGTGAATATATAGTACACCAGTAAGTATTCAAACTAAAAAGAAATAAAATAATATAGTAAAACATGTATAAAAGTGCCGGGCATGGTGGCTCATGCCTGTAATTCCAGCACTCGGGAGGCAGAGACAGGAGGATTGCTGAGTTCGAGGCTTGCCTGGGCTACATAGTGAGCTCAGGGCCAGCCTGAACTACAAAGTGAGACCCTGTCTCAAAAAAAAAAAAATGTATAAAAATGTGTTTTCTTTTCATTAACATGTATTCATTGTGCATATTAATTGAGCTCATCATGGTGTTTCTATATATCCACACAACACAAACAGATGAAATCTAGCTTTTTTTCCCCATCCTTCTCCAACACACACTGACCTAATCAGAATTACAAATTCTGCTGTAAATAACATTATTTTATTCTCAAGACTGAATATCATTTAATTGTGTACTTGCACCATATTTTCTTTACCTGTGTAACTACTGGCGGCTGCTTCAGCTGATTCCACACCATAGTGAATAGTCCAGCAATAAAGATGGGCCTGTAGCTAGAATTTGGTTGGCTGATTTCATAATCTTCACGTACTTTCCCCAGAATGAGATAGCACGTCATATGGTAATCATACGGCTTCTCACTTTTTGAGGCAGCTCTGTTCTGCTCTCCTAATAGCAGTAGTGATATAGATGACCACAGTTATTTATAGTGTACAACCTCTCGCCAGCATTTGCTATCGATTCTTTGATCACGGTCATTCTACTGGGGTAAGGTAGTATATTTCTATAGCTTTGATTTATATTTTCCTAATGGCCAATAATACTGAGGATCTTTTCTTGGACAAACACCACACTGTTAGCCATGTACATTTCTTCCCCTCCTTTTGCTCCTCCTCTTTCCTTCTCTCTTTCTTCTCCTGCTTCTTTGTATCCTTTTTATCTGATAGACAAAGCTGTCTTAGACTTTTTTCTCATTGCTGAGACATAGGACGTGCCACTCACAACTCCCAGCGGAAGAGGTTTCTCTTGTGTCACAGACTGTAGAACTCTGGCGGTCCACAGGCCACTGGCCCCAAGGACAAAGAGGCAGAGGGTCACAGCAGAGGAAGAGGCGCTGGTCTTGGGGGGACTCGAAGCAGAGACTGGAGGGAAGAAGTGGGAAGGGCCGACCCAGCAGGGTCACCCCTCCGCTGCCTGGCTTTTGGCCCGGCCCCTAACTCACTGCATGATATTTCGCTACAATGCTTGAAAATCTAGTCAGCAATTAAAATTCATCTCTGAGCATGAGGCTTTGGCAGACACCCAGTTATAACCATAACAAAACCTATAAAAACTGCCCACATGAATGACATGTAATCTTTCAACACATAGAACCACTGCATAATGCTTATGGAAAGTGCAATTATCACCTCAAATATCCACGATTGGACTGGAAACTCCTAAAATGCTGTGTTCTAGCCTGCGAAATGTGTCGGGCATTATTGTTATTTCTAGTTTCTGTACTTGGCAGTAGCATTCCCAAGTCTCTTGGTCTGGTCTAACTGCAGTGGTGTGTTCACTGGTCACTAATGTCCTATCTTTCCCTCTGGCCATCTACCCTGGGCTTCATCATTTCCACCCTATTCTCAGCTTCTGAGACCAACTTATTTCGATCCCTTAGACAGCCCAGATCATTTGTACCTGTTCTTCTGTGCCTGACTAACCTCACACAAGGGCCCCTGGTTTTACACAAGCTGTGATAAATGACAAAATCTCACATCTCTTTGGCTGAATCATATTCCGTTGTGTGTCTCCTGTTTTCCTTATCTGCTCATCAGTGGGTGGACGGGTTGTTTCCCTGTCTCCGTGTGCATGGAGAGTGCGGCAAGTGACATGCTCACGCAGAATTCTCTGGCCTTCTAACCCTGTTTCGGCCAGATGTCCACTCCGGAGGAATTCCTGGACTGTACAGTAGCTGTGTTTTAAATGTGGGAGGGACTTCTCCACGCCTCTTCACCAGAGCTGCACGGATTTACACCCCCACCGACGCTGTGGAGTTCTTTTTCTCCACCTCTTACTGGAACACACCTTCCGTCTCTTCCATAATTGCCATTATTCCTGAAATGTAACAATGCACTGTGGTTTCTTCATTAATTTTCATGATGATGAGTGATTAGAGCACTTGCTAATGCATTTTTTGGCAATTTGAACGTGTCCTTTGTAGAAAAGTGTATTTCCATCTTCTGCCCACTTTTAATTAACTTGCTACTGATGTGTTACTGTTCTTTATACATTCTAGATATTAACATCTGGTCAAATGTATAGTAGACAATTTTTGTTTAACTCTGTTGTTACTCTGTTGGTTGTTTGTTTAGCTGTGAAATAGGTTTTTGTACTTTAATACCATGTATCTACTTTCCCTATGATTCCTGTGTTTTGGACTCTTTTCCAAAATCATCTGTCCTGTGCCAGTTTCCTGGAGCGTTGCTAAGTTCGGTTTCAGTGGCTGCAAAGGTACAAGAATTACAAGTAAGTCTCTCACCCAGTATTATTTTGGATAAAATTGATAAAACTGGACATATTTGTTTCTGCCATATTTTCTTCATTACATATGAGGTTAGCTGCTGGCTTATTATATACACTATTATATTGAAGTAGATTACATTTAGATTTAATTTGTTTGTAGTTTTTTTAATGATAAATGAACCTTGAACTTTATGAAATACCTTTTCTCCACCCATTTAGATAATAACCTTTTGTTCTTTATTCTACCACTGTGATGTATTAACCTTACAGGTTTGGACACACTGAACTATCCTTTTATCCATAAAATGAATTCATCATGGTGCATAATTTCTTTAACATATTTGCTATTTGACTTGCTCATATTTTGTTAAAGAGTTTTGTTTGTATGTTAATTGGGATCTATTTTTTCCTTTTTGCATGTGTTTTTGACCAGTTTTTGTATCAGAATGATGTTTATTTCATGTAAAGTTTGGGAGAATTCCTTTCTCTTCAACTTCTTTGGCATAATTTTAAAAAGAGCTAATAATTAGCTTTTTCATTATTTAGGAGAATTTCAGAATGAAGCTAGCTGGGCCTGAGTTTTTCTTTGGTAAGACAATTTTCTTTGATTAAATCTCATTGGTTATTATCAGTTTGTTCAAGTTACTTATTTATGTTTAAATATATATATATAAATATATATACACACTGTTAAGATCATTCATATATTCATACATATATATATAAAGGAACTTTAATATATATAAAAATATAAGAATATATATATATATTAACTTTTTCATGTTGAGTTTTCACATTTTTTGACATACAGTGGTTCATAATAATCTCTAATGATCACTTTATATTACCATGGTGTCCATGTTAATATCTCCATATTCATTCAGTTCAGTTCTCTTGAGAGATATTTGCTCTTTTTGTGCTATCTCAGTGACCCATAAACCTTTTTCATTCCTCTGCATTCTTTTTTCACTGCTGCCATGTATTCCAAAAAGCCTTTCTTTTCAGATCTGTTCTAGCTTTGATGACTTCTCTTAACTTTAATTGTAGTTAGTTTTATGTCTAACACCAGGATTTCCAAAGCACTTCCATCTCTCTGCTAAGTTTTTCCGAATAATTTCTCTGTGTTGTCTTCAGCTGTTTTAAATTTCTCCTTGTAAGTTCGCCAACACTGTCAGTTTGTGAAGTTGTGTTTTAACTGTTAGATGGTGTCCTCGCTCCCTGAATAGTCTCTACGCTTGTTCATGCACTGTGTCGTCTGTGTGTGAATGGGCAGGTATTTATTCGGGTCTCTATAATTCTGCTTTGTGTTTGTTTATGTGGGAATTCTAATCTGTTCATTTTCTCTGAGACTGTAGTCAATTCCATTTTTCCCACAATAGATGATAAGTTAAGTCCCCATTTTCTATAAAGCAGATGTTGAAGCACTGTCATAGGGAGCCGTGCAGTCTCATGAGAAGCAGGTGGCAGGTCCAAGGCTCACTCCAAGATGGGCAGTGATGCCAGGGCATAGTGCCCACTGGGCACCTGATACCTGTGCAGAGCTAAAATGCTCCTTCTGGAAACTCTGCACTGGATATAGGAGCTTTTTTATTTCTTTAGCTGAGAGAGAAGGATATGGGAGCTTCTTTTCTTCTTGCCTTCTTCAGTGTATATTTCCTTTTAATTTGGCTGAACCCAAGTACGGTGATCTGTCACCTAGCTTCCTCATTTCTTGTGAAAATAGCTTGTGTGTAACCGCTGTCCAATTGCTGTGTCTGCAAGGTGACGATTGCTAGGGGAGTTCTGTCTGCCTCCGTTAGGCTCCGACTAACATTTGTCTCTTTCAGAGTCTTCCCTGAATCAAGGAGTCATATCTGTTTTAAAATGTGTACAGAATATTGTCTCTTTAAGTTAAAAATTCTTAATTTTGGGCCAGAGATTTAGCTCAGTGGTTCCAGCTCAAGGTCCTGAGTTTGATACCGGTGACCACACACAATGCTGGGCATGGTGACTCACGCCCACCACCCATCAATACCACATACCACAGTGCCGGGCGTGGTGGCTCACGCCTGTCATCCCAGCACTCAGGAGGCAGAGACAGGCGGACTGCTGAGTTCAAGGCTTGCTTGGGCTATATAGTGAGCTCAGGGCCAGCCTGAACTACAAAGTAAGACCCTGTCTCAAAAAAAAAAAAATCTGAATTTAAAAAGTTTTGGATTCAACTATTCTAGATAAAGTATTGTTGGCATATACAAAGAGGACAGGCAGATGCCTTGAGTCCAGTGCGGGGCAGACGTAGAACTGCACAATCAATGAATAGACTCAGTAACGTGAGGAGAGAGGGTGAAGTAGGCAAGTCCCTTAAGAACAGCAAGGGAGAGACAGTGTCCCTGAGGTGAGGGTGTGTGTGTGTGTGTGTGTGTGTGTGTGTGTGTGTGTGTGTGTGTGTGTGTGTGATGACAAATATGTACCTTTGTGAAATAAAAGACAAGAACAGTTGGAAAATGAGCCAAAAATAAGTGTATTACAAGGAATGTTTGCGGACATCTGTACAAATGTGTTCATTACTCAGTTATTTCATATTGTTCAAGAATTATGTTTAAATGACTAGTAGCTATTGTTTTTACATGTGAAATTGTTCATTTTTACTCACTTTGAAGTTTGCCTGCTGAATGAAGGTAGGCAATCTCAAAAAATTGTGTTTTTGTAATCTTCTATCTTTAGAGCATTCTCCAAAAAGAAAATGACAATAGCAGAGAAAATTCAGTGATTTTGTGAAATTCTGAAAGTACAAAACAAAGAAAACATTTTCAAAAAGTTTAGGCAGAAATTTAATTTAGCGTGAAAAAATAAACAATTGTCTTGACAGTTTAGCTTAGAACTGAAGCCAAAAGAAAAATAGAACAATGTCAATAGAGAACTGAAGGATAAGGTAGTATATTTAATATGAATTACACACAAAGAAAACAAATGTAGCATCAGATATAGAAAAATGTAAAACTTACATCTTCCATATCATTCTCTATGAAGAATAAATGCTTGAAATCATTCAAATAAGACTTAAGGAGCAGAAATTAGGCATGGAAGAAACTGTGGCTGGCAATAATTCAGATAAAACATGAGTTAAATCTAAATAGGCATTGATAAGGTTAACATTTTAAAGCAAAATAAAAATGGTATCATTTAAATGAAACGTATATTACATGATGATAATATATTAGATTTTAAAAAGTATAATAAGCTGATCTTTTATATTGTAGCCAGAAACTACTGACTTACCTGAAGAAAAACTGGATAAAAATATGTAATGTATGAATATTTTAAAAGCTAAAGGAATATGTTAGTAAAAATAAGCAATACATACTTTTTTTTTTTTTTTTTTTTGCTTTTTGAGACAGTGTCTCACGTTGTAGTTCAGGCTGGCCCTGAGCTCACTATGGAGCCCAGGCAAGCCGCCGCGAGCTCAGCAATCCTCCTGTCTCTGCCTCCCGAGTGCTGGGATTACAGGCGTGAGCCACCACGTCCGGCATTATGGTATGCGGTGTTGATTGTTGGTGGGCGTGTCTCCACGCCCAGCATTATATGTGGTTACCGGGGATCGAACTCAGGACCTTGCACTTGCGAAGCAAGCGCTGGAACAACTGAGTTAACCCTCCGGCCCAGCAATACATACTTTTAAACATTGGATTTCCCCTCCCTCTGAAGGAAAAACAAAGCTCCCATACACAACAAAGCATGCATAGACAAAGGAGAGGGAGTATTTTCTGGGATAGAATAAATTCTGTGACTACAAAGCAGAAAGGTTCTAATATTTTAATGCATCTCACAGCTTCTCCCTGTGGGAGTCCTGAGTACCCTGGAATGACATTGAATGGGATCATTGTTTGGGGACTCAGACTCTCCCCACCCAGAGGTCTGAGAATTGTGATACGAATTCTTTTTTTTGAGACAGGGTCTCACTTTGTAGTTCAGGCTGGCCCTGAGCTCACTATGTAGCCCAGGAAAACCTCGAACTCAGCAATCCTCCTGTCTCTGCCTCCCGAGTGCTGGGATCACAGGCATGAGCCACCATGCCCGGCACTGTGGTATGTGAGTCTCCACGCCCAGCATTGTATGTGGTTAAGAAGGATCGAACTCAGGACCTTGGGCTTGCAATGCAGGCGCTGGAACCACTGAGCTAAATCTCCGGCCCTGTGATAGGAATTCTTATAAAATCTTTTTGAGATGCAGACAGACTAATAAAGGAATGAGTCTGTTGGGGTCTTATGTTTAAGCACAAAATCATGGTTCAATAATTAACGATTCAAGTTACTCAGATATCTTCTAGATCAATTTCAACTATTCTTCAGAATCTACTACTTGAAATAAAAGAAATCAAATAATTTTATCAGAAAAATGTAAATAAACATTATTACTCTACAGACTCTACTAACAAAGTATAAAAATATGCAATAGTTTTCTATATTATTTAAGAAAGTTTACAATAAATATTTAATTCCTAGAGTCTTTGAAATTCTTATTTTCACTTTAATATGAGTGAGTACATAAATATTAGTAGATTTTGACCATCGTTAGATGGGTCCATTTTTGAAAACATATTTTGAGGGCTTTGGGTATATTAGGTGTTTTTTGTACATGTTTTCTAATGCTCACAACAGAGTGAATGCCTTTCTTGTAAGAACTGCCAGACACAAGGGAATGAATACAATCCTCAGGTTTTACACTAGAGTCTTACTTTCCTTTGTTTTATTTTCATACAGTTTTGAAATTATAGTAACTCACAAAAATGACACTATATTTAACACTTTCCACATTGTATTTATGTTATTTTAAAATTACTAAATTCAGGATTATCTGTTTGTGTTACTGAATAAGATGAAAAAATCAGTACTTCTCTCAAGCTTAAATCTATGATAGAGAAAAACACATTAAGAAAATACCCAGTGCTGTTGTGTTCTGAGAGAAGATAAGGAAGCACAGCATTCCATCTCTGTCTTCCTCAGAGGAGGGACAGTGGCCTTGTACAATGTGGCATTTACTGTCAATAGAAATTTAGCACCATAAATTTTTACATTTGTTGTGGAACTTTCCTGTTAGAAGTGATTTGCAATGTCCTTCCTTTTAGACATAAAGTACTCATTCATTATATGTGTTTCCATTTCTGAACAAAATTCAAAGATTTGTTGAAACACTTCTGGGATTCATGCCACTCCATTACTTGCATTATGTTTTGTTTTCTTATACTCAGTCTTTAGTTTGCTGTTGGTAATAATGCACTTATTTTACACTTAAGGGGAAATAAATGTAACAAGTAGTGGAATTGAGGACATTTTCAAGAAACCATATTTTAAAGGTCTTTAAAAACATTGTGAAATGTTTGATTGGATTTTTTGATAGTATGCTTTCATGTCTTTGTGAAAACTTTTTTTTATTTCACTCTGCTACATCCTTTTTATTGATATGTGTTCATAGAAAACATCTGACAAGTATACATGAAAATAGGTTACAGAACAAGACAGCAAATACAGAAATTTCCCAGAAAAGAGTACAGAAGAATACTACAGTCCAAGACATCAAAGTAAACTCTAAATTCAATCCCAGAAAATATGACAAAACTTCACGTGTCAGGATTCTACTTTAAAAGTTTGCTTTACTATAAAGTGAAGCTAGAATTTTAGTCAAACTACACCGGTGGTTATATTTTTGAGACAAAGGAAACTTCTGTCAAATACTGTGGACAAAGTATAGAGAAAACAGGGCAGTAAAGGAGTAAAAATCAATTCAGTGTTTGGAAGTGAAAATCTATGTATGTTCTTTTGAAAAATGTGCAATTGTTCCACTGCCACAGAATTAAATTAGCTTCTAAAGTCAGTAACAATAATCCTATGTCAGTTTGTATAATTACCTGCAGTAGATATGATTATTATGTATTCAAAATTTAATTAAAATTCTAAGCAACTATATATCATTTGGATATTAGGAAAAATAAGAAAATTATCTAAGAAGAAGAATGGAACAAGTTTTAAATTTTGCTTGTTCTACAACTCAAATGAATGGGTGAATGCTATAATTCAAAATTTCCCATACTAGATAATTAGTTCTTGATATTTTGGTGTTTCACTAAAATGCATATTGAAGATGGTGGAGGACTAGCTAAACAAAAGTGGAGACACTGAGGTTGCATTTGGTAAAACTTATGCGATTTTTACACAACCAGTGAGCGTAATGATTAATCAAAAAATATGTATTATCGGAGAAGAGATTATTGTATTTTTTGATGAGAATGAAGAAGCCAAACTAACCAGAGGCTCAGAAATGGGTGAACTTTCTAATATTATACATAAATATATGCTGTCTAAAAAACAAATATAAATAAGCCAATGAAACAAAAGAACAACCAGGAAAATATCCCATATTTAGTTATGTGAGGGCTTTGGTTTTGTTTGTTTGTTTGTCTTAGACAGGGTCTTGCTTTGTAGATCAGGCTGGCCCTGAGCTCACTATGTAGCCCAGGCAAGCCTCAAACTCAGCAATCCTCTTGCCTCTGCCTCCCCAGTGCTGGGATTATAGGCATGAGCCACCATGCCTGGCATTAATTATGTGATTTTTAAAAAATATGCCACTAACACATGATAGGGAAAAAATACTTTTCAGTGACATTAGTAGGAAACTCAGTATCTATATATAGAAAATGAAATTAAATTTCATCTCCCATCATTTACAAAAACAATTTAAAATCACCTTAAAATTTCAACACAGGACCTGAAGCTATGAGACTATGAGAAAATAGGCAGGAACTGTAAGATATTGATCTAGGCAAAGACTTTTAGAAGATGACTTCAAAAATTCAGATTACAAAGGCAAAAATAGGTAAGTGAAATGTTATCAAAGTAAAAAGCTTGTGCTCACAAAAGAATACAAAACAGTGGAGAAACAATCTGTTCAACAGGAGGATATATTTTCAAGATTTCTATATGGTAAGAAGTTCAAAAAATAAAAGGAACTCAAATAATAGCAACAAAACAATCCAGTTTAAAACACTGCCAAAGGTCCTGAATATTCTCAAAAGAAGACATACTAATGGCTAACAAGTATATGAAAATATACAACACTCTTTCAGAAGACGTATATATTTATACAGCTAGGGCTGGGGATTTAGCTCAAGTGGTACTGGCCTAACCTTGGATGCACAAGGGCCCAAGTTTGATCCCTGGTACAAAAAATAAATAAATAAATACATACATACATACAAATATATATATATATATATATATATATATATATATATATATAGCTATTATGGTAAACAGCACAGAAGTTCCTCTAAATATAAAATAATAAAACTGCAACATACAATCCACCAATCTCATTACTGGGTATGCCAGCAAAGGATGTGAAGTAAATATGTCAAATTAATATCTTCATTCCCCTACTCACTGAACCATTATTCTCAATAACCAAAATGTCACATCAATCAAATTTGATCACTGGATTAATGGATAAACAGAAGATGTATATATGAATCCTATGCAGCATTAAAATAAGCCACTCACCAAAAGACAAATACTATATGATCTTACTTAAGCGAAATCTAAACTGTCACATTCATCAGTGGAGCCCTTGCAGCAGATCCTGATCTCCTGATCTTAGTGCTGTGAGACAAGATGGGAAGAGAGACACACAGATAGAATGACACAGAGACAGAATGAAGATCAGAAACAGGGAACCAGAATGGCCAGGGCTGAGCAAGCAGCACAGACTCTGAACAGCCAGAGCCATGGGTACTTACTGGTGACACAGCGCTTGTTAAATTAGCCTGAGTGGGTATCTCTGGGGGCCTGCGAGATGTCGCTGATGCAGCCAAAATGTTTATAAAAGAAGAGACAAAGCATTGTTGTGTAGGGAACAGAACAGACAAGATATAGGTTGCAGCTAATGGTTAACCTTGTCTTTACCGTGAAGGTTTTAATTCTGAGGGTAGAATCAGGGTGTGAGTCACTCCAACATCGGCTCAGTCAGGTAGGTTAGACTCACTCCTTAAACCAAGTCGGTTGTCTGGTTAATTCTATACAGCTTGCTTCAGGCATGATCAACAGGGCAGTGCCCCACAGTAAAGTACAGAAAAAAAAATGATACTTATCAGAGACTCAGGACTAAGAGACAGGGGAGAGGTCAGCCACATATTAGAATGTATGATAGAGTTTGTGAAATAGGAAATATTCAACAGAAAAGGGGCCAGGGAAATTAGTGGTGGAAAACAATATGATCTTTAAAAAAAAGAAAAAGAAAACATATGTATATAGGGGGTGGGGCCTTGTTGGGTGGGCAGGGAAAGGGATAAAAATGTGAATTATCTCATGTCATATACTGGTACAAATCCCCAATGTTGAATGTGATCATTATGTAGATATGAAATCATTATGGTCATTATGTATATATAAAATGTGCCAATAAAGAATAATTAAAATACTAAAGTTTGCATAAATAAAATTTTACTCAGTATTTTCTCTTTCCTACTTTAATCCCACAAAATTAGAGTACTGTAATAGTAGAGAAGAGAAAGAACGGAAGGAAGCCATGCCACTAATTTATATTTCCTATCGAACAATGCACCTATATTAGGTAACTTTCCCTAAACATTCATATGTATAGCTTCAGGAAACCAAAAGGGAAAAAAATGGCAAAGTCAGTGTTTCTTAATACATGGTCAGCAGGCCTCCAACACCAAAATCATTTGGATATCTGCTACAAATATGCATCCATAAGTATATACAAAATAACATTTTCAGTAGAATATACAAAAATAACATTTTCAGTAGAAAGCTGGAACTCTACTTATAATGAAATGGGTAATAGACACAAGGTAAAAACAAAACAGAGCTGAAGTTCAGGAGAGAGGAGGTACAGAATATTTGGATGAGAAAGACAGAAGTTTAGAAACAATATTTAAGTGAAACAGAATTTTTGTACAAGACCAGTGAGAAATAAAAAGAAATCAGCGGGCCGGAGGGTTAGCTCAGTGGTTCCGGCGCCTGCCTCGCAAGTGCAAGGACCTGAGTTCGATCCCTGGTAACCACATATAATGCTGGGCATGGAGACATGCCCACCAACAATCAACACCGCATACCACAATGCTGGATGTGGTGGCTCATGCCTGTCATCCCAGCGCTCGGGAGGCAGAGACAGGAGGATTGCTCAGTTCGTGGCAGCTTGCCTGGGCACCATAGTGAGCTCAGGGCCAGCCTGAACTACAATGCGAGACCCTGTCTCAAAAAGCAAAAAAAAATAAAATAAAATAAAAAGAAACCAGCAAGCGTCACTCATTGCAGACTCAAGGATGTAGGACTGTGAAGCTTTCATCGATAAGAGATGTCCTAAGACCCTGTTCGAGAGTTACTTTCCCCAGATTCATTTCACTGTGCTGTTATCCGACCCTCAGAGGCTGCTGCGTGTATGGCTCAAGAGGTCCCAGCAACTGCCTCTGCTGATGGAAAACCTTGGCATTGGCTATGGGTTGCTGCCTTTTTCAGCTTGCTCGATGTGAGTTGTGGGGTCAGCGAGGCATCCATTTACATGGCAGAGGCAGACCTCCAAGGTAAGGAGATCCTGAGACCCTCCGTGAACTTGTGGAAAGAAAGCCAAAGGGGCAGTGGAATCCCTAAGAAGTCAAACATGTCAGGAACACGGAGCATCTATCAAGGAAAGTTGTACATTGAGAGCAAAGAGAACCAGAAAGTTAGTCCACGGAGGTGGCAAAGAGCAGCCCTGGGGGAGCCCAGCTCAGCCCGCTGGAACTCACACAAGGACCCCAGGCCTCCCAGATGCCCAATTGCACCCTCTTTGACCCTCTGGGTGCTCTTTTTCCTCTCCACACTCCATTTCCTATCTCAAAAAGTGACCTGCATCTTTTTCTTCCTCGTAACTGGTGTATATGTAGACACCTTTCTACAGTCAGATCCTGCTGCAGGCAGAGTTCTCCCACTGAAACAGTGCCGCCACACTCAGACACGTCAAACTGGTGGCTTTTCAACTTAACATCACACACCCCACTTGTGAAAGACCCGCCATCTCTCCCTGAAAAATTGTGTTTCAGTGAATGTTATGGTTTTCTTAGGAAACACTTTTTCAATTGTCAGAGATTAAGGATCTGACTGAAGATGGGTTGGCCAACAAGTCATAGGCACGTGTTGAGTTGTGGGCACGTAGACAGCACAGCTGCAGGCGCTCTGAAGTCCCAGCTCCCGCGTAACATGAAGTTCTGTTGGCGATAACCAAGAATCAACGCTCTTTTCATGTTGTTTTCCTTCAGGGACGATCGTCCCTGGGGTTTTAAGTTGTTAGTCTCCGCCCTTATGCCTCATCCTCTCCTCAATTCCAGGCCTTATCCCTTCACCCCATTTCCAGAAGCTCCAGTCACCCGCGTCTCTCTAAAATAATAATAGTTCCCAAGAATATGAAAAACGTTACCTGGTCCTACAATAATACAGTGCAAACTGTCATAAGCCCAGTTCAACATTCTTGCTAAATTCTTCTATTTTTTAAATCAGATCCACTTATCATATCCTCCTAAAACACAACATGTAGAACATATTGATTCATGAGTTGCGGTATTTGTTGATAGCCAGCCTGGGGAGGGAGAGGAAACAAGAGGAAGAGCTCCTCTTTCTCCTCACGCCTCTGTCCTCGCGCGTACTGTTCGCTGTTCCGGCCCATTGGTCTCCCTGGGAACATCTCCCGGTCCCCCGTTAGTCGTCCTGCCCTCCGCCTGCTCTGTACGTTTGTTGTGACGCGCCCCCTGGTGTACACAAACACACAAGTCCCCCTCGCTGCTCGCGAACCTGCGAAGGCTTCCCCGTGTGTGTAAAGTCTCCGCAGCAGAGGATCCCGGGGCGCTGGATTACCTACTGGGGTTCTGTGATTCTCTTTGAGCTCTTCCTCGCGGTTCTTTCTAGAAAGCGGCCCTTTTTTCTAATCCACATTAAAACGGAGATCCCCCAAGTGACATTTCACAAGCCGCCTGAACTTCCAGAGCTTTCATAGGAAAGACAAGGAAAACACGCCTCTTCGTGCTGTTCAGTGCCTCGCGCTGGGGAGCCACCGTTAGGTTAAACGTGTTCTGCACAGGGAAAGCGATCTCTTCCCACGGAGCCGGAAACGCCTGCGGGTTAATAACTTCCATGGGTCCTTAATTTAAAAACCTGGCTACCAGACAGCGTGCGTTGCTGTGTTTTAATTTACTACATAGAATTAAACTTTCATTTTTTACCTTTGAAGTGTCTTTACAAATTTAATGCCAGCAGATTGCGCTCCCCATTCGGAGAGGCAGCTTGTCATTAAAGGACGTGTGGTCTCATCAGGCCGCTCCCGCAGCTCGGAATTGCCGTACGTCCTTGATCACGAAATATTCAAACAAATCCCTTGGGGAGAGATTGAGAACCAAGCAGGACTTCCACTTTGTTTCTCTGTGAAAGACGCCGTTTTTATCATCTTTTGTGTTTGAGTAAGATAGACAAAGCTTTCCAACTCACACCTTAAACTCCAGCATGAACGCAGAGTATCTTTCACTCACACGTAGAAAACCCTCTTTACTGCTCTGTGTAGCACACTGTTGCTCTATGTAATGCAAATGTCTCTGGGGCGGGTGTGGGCGGCGCCTCGCCAGGGGCCGCCCGGCCACGCAGACAAGGGTTCTTCGCGCGCAGGAGGTGCGTCCCCTCAGCCTCTTCCTCGTCTCGTTGGCAGAAACTCATTTCTGGAGCCTCACAGTTTGCACCTCAGCCTCCTCTTCCGGCCCTGAGAACATGGCATGGGGCACCTGGACCCCCTTCGCCCAGCTCGCTGTCATCCTGCCCCTCAAGCCTCTCTCGGAAGCTGTAGCTCTCGTGTTTCCAGAACCCTCCATCAGGTCGGGGCCTATCTGCTTGTTCTCCAGGCTCCTCTCCCACGTCACCTCCCACCAAGCCTTAACTACGTTTCTGGACATGTTGCACATCGAACGCAAACCTCCTGGCGGCCTGTGAGGACTTTTTTCTGCTCTTTTATCCACCTGCTAAACCTGACTTTCCCTCTTATGCCCGATTTCTACTTACTCTTTAGAAGCTGCCAATGAAACGGTCTTTACACATGACACTTCTGGTGAGTAGAATCTTTGCTTGTACACAAGTACACACGGTCTCGCTACGGTGCTGGCGCACAGGTCACGGTTCCCTGCTCACGCGGGTGCCCCACGTCGAAGGCGGAGCCGCGCTGCTCTGGGGACTGTGCACAGGCTTCGTGTCACCTCGGCCACCGCCAGGGCGGGTCTCCGCGCCCTTCTGCTCTGGGTCCCCTGATAAGGCCAAGCGCACGACACACTCTCTTATAACGCTGCACTACAAGCTGGTTCCTTCCCTCAGCTGTTGTTTAAGGCTGTGTAGAATTAGAATACTTAAAATCGAGTACATTCATAAATGCAGTAAATATCTGCATCATCTTTTTCATTTAAAACTAGTCAATTTAAGCAGTGTAACAATTCCTTGTTATAGGTTTTGTTTGTTTGTTTTTTGAGACAGGGTCTCGCTTTGTAGTTCAGGCTGGCCCTCAGCTCACTATGGAGCCCAGGCAAGCCTCAACTCAGCAATCCTCCTGTCTCTGCTTCCTGAGTGCTGGGATTACAGGCATGAGCCACCATGCCCAGCGCTGTGGTGTGTGGTATGGATGGCTGGTGGGCGTGAGACACCACACCCAGCATTCTATGTGGTCACTGGGATCGAACTCAGGAACTTGCACTTGTGAGGCAGGCGCTGGAACCACTGAGCTAAATCTCCAGCCCTCCTTGTTATAGTTTTTTAAAGTTTTTAGACAGGAAGAACAGTTTCTTCTTCCCTAATTTTCTACTACTGATCTCTTATTCATCATGGATGTTTAGAGTTGCACTTAAGTTATTTATTCTCATATTCAGTTGATTGAAAATGAGTGTTTTACTAAGGCATCGGTACTAGCCCTCATCTAGTGACTTGTCAGTGGTGAAATTTATACCACATACGTGACTTTGTCCTTCTCTGTCACTCTGTACTATGTGATCTGATTTTTAATGTGTAACTTCGGGTATTAAAAGGCACGCAGTTCAAAAGGAGGAGAAAAATTTTCATATTCCCTAAAATACAATCAATTTCTTTCTTAATTCAGTAAATATACCAACTTACTGAGGTTCAGGCATGAATCAAAATGTATTCTGCTGTAAAACTCAGATCCATGCTCAGATGTGTGTTTGAACTGTTTAACACTAATGTTAAATGACTGCTGTAATAATAACAGTAAAATCGGTCATCGATTTTGTTACTCTTAGTATCGCGCTTGTTGTTAACTCACAGAGCACGAGGGTATTCCTCGCACCCCTGGGGCACGGGTAAGTACACACCGGAAGGAAGCTCCTCTGGTGAATTTGTGCACACAGAGAAGGGCGGGAAGGCCCACTCCAGGCCGCCTGCAGCTGGAGAAGCGGAAAGCCTGAAAGCCCAGGCTGCAAGTCCCGGAGACTGACAGCCAGGGGCCAGGAGTCCCGCGGCCTGAGCTCTCCCGGGGCAGAAAGGCCGACTCTGTCCCCCGGCGGCGGCTCGGATGGACGGGCTTGTGGTGACCCAGGTGTGAAGGAGAGAGCCGTCCAGCCTGGGCCAGGTTCCTCTCTCCCGGGACACCGCGTGCCCAGCCACACACAGGTCCACGGCCGCAGCGAGGGTCCGCGCTCGGCCACACGAGCAGGGCCAGCTCCGAAGACCGGACGTTAAGCCCAGTGAGCGCGGCCGCCCCGCGGCTGTGACTGAGGCCTACGCTGTGTTTCGGCTTGGGTGGAGACTTGAATGCAAACTCGGGCTTAACATAATAATGGCTATGTGATGATGAAGTTTCAGTAAGTTGTTAATACAATAAATTAATATAAATAAGGAGAATATAATTTTGAATTACTCATGACAGAATAAAATGCTAACTTGCATATTATTAAACTGTTAACAGATTCAGCATTTATCTCAACTGGACTAAATTTTAAACATGCTTTTTTCTGACGCTAGGCCTCTAATTAGCCACTTCTTAAATTATTTTCTTTAGAAAAATCTGTCATCCCAAATCATTTCATTCTTCCTTTGACTAATGAATCTGTAAAGACTCCTGCAACTGTCTTCTGACCCAACCCCATCTTTCTCAAAGACCTGGGCCCCAGCCCTTCCAAATCTCCCTGTCGTCCTGAGGGTGGGGTAAGTTTGTCTTCATTCAGGTTAAAGCCAAGCCGCTGAACTCACACCGGGGGTTTAACGTCTCCCTCACTTGATTCAACAGAGCTGAGTCCCAGCTGGGCTCTGGCTTTTTCCGCTGCTGTGGCTGGCTCGCGTAAGCCTTCCTTAATTACTTTTTGGTATAAATTTCTCTTTGAGTGTGCTAAAATGTTTATTAGTAAAATCTACCCTTTCGGAAAAGTTTTAATATGTGAAAAGAAAACAAGTAAAAACAAAAAAACAACAGTACAGAAGTCAATGAGAATTTTAAAAGCTGGTAGAAAGTAGGTGACAAATGTTTTCATCAGACACTGGTTATCACCCATGAAGTTAAAGAAGTGGAAAAAGTGCGAGGTATCTGAGAACTTATGATCCTCAGGATACCACAATTTTTTTCTAAGAGGCTGAGATGGAGAATACACAATTTCAGTCATGCCATATGGCCATATTTTTCCTGGACGTGTAGGAAACATAAATAACAAAAACGAATTAATACTCCCCCTAATTGTACAAGCGTCTGAAAATATAGCTGCCATACTGAGTATTACCGTGACTTTCTGTCTACTGCGGGCACAGCCATGATTCCTCCCATCAGGACGCACTGAAAATAATCTGTGCAGAGTCGCAAGGATCATTTCACATTTCCCTTGATGAACGAACACCAAGACAGTCCCCACCCCCAGCTAGCTGCACTCAGCAAAATCAAGAAAACTGAAGGACTATAGAAAGGATGCCAAGGATTAATAATTTCTGCAGAATATGTTCGCTTTTAAGTCGTGCTACAAAGTCGTTGTGGTTTGTAAAAAGGCTGACTCTAGATCTCTTGGGTATTCATATCCATGGGTCTAATTATTCTTCCTTTCAAACATTGGCATGCTATGTTTGCAAAACTGGCATTTATATGTTTAGTAAGAATAAGTTTAGTTCTACTTATCATGGTGTTATGCTTACACGTTATCAGAAAACTTAAGCTACTTGAACCAGTAAGGTACATAATCGAAAATCACCGGCAACATCTAATTTAAGGATAGCCGCTCAAAACATTTCTGAAAAATTCACTTCCAGGTATGTATAGAATATGCAGTTTAGTTTAAGGTATTGGTTTATACTATAAAGCAGACATTGTTTTTACTCTTGTATCAACATTATTACATTTGATTTTCACAGTGGCTCTGTGAAGTAGACACTATTCTTATACAGTCTTATAACCATATTAATATGCAAGTATTATGCATGTCTACAGCCAAATCCTATGTTGAGAAATTGCTTGCCAAATATTTTCACTATTACATGCAATTTAATGATGAGCTTCATGTACTCATATTTTGGGGCCCCTGTTCTGTAGCTCCTAAGGGTAAATACCTAAATAAGACTGTTTAGTCAAAGGGCATACTCACTTTGAAAAAAAACCAAACCCTTGGTGCCATTACTAAATTAACCTTGTTATAACATTTATCAATCTCACTCCCGTTGTATTAGAAGGAAGAGACCCTTAATTTCTGCTCTCTCATGATGCATTTTTCAACTTCACTTCCTTTGCTATTGAGCCTGAGAATGTACGCAAAAGTCACACATATTGGAAATGAAACTTCCATTACAATTTTCTTACTTATGATTCCAAAGACACTGCAGGGAAATGCATGCACAAATTACATTTTCTGTTTATTTTGTATTATACTTTCTGATAATCTCACATTCACCTTAAATTGATTAATTATATTAATTGAGGTCATAGTAAGTGCAGGTTACTCTGCTAGACATAGTCAATAACACAAAATAAATACTATTTTCTGTTCTTTTAATTAGTTTGCTATCTATGAGAGAAGTAACCCATATAAACAGTATAAGGCAGAATGAAGTTCTTGTCAATTCAAATGCAAGCATTACATCTTACAGAAAAATGAATAAAAATACACCATTAATCCTGGTTTAAGTGGTCCATGAAAATATACCTTCTATTCCATTTCCAAAGTTGGTCTTACTCTTCCACATAACTTCAGCTCGGTGTAATTGCTATTGAAACATCAGTGTTAGTCAGAATTTTACAGACAGGATGAAATACTTGAAGCAATTGAAAGGAGGAAAAGCTCTGGACATTGGTATACACTTATAGTCCCAGCTGGCAAGAGGATCACATGTTTGAGCCCAGCCCAGGCAGTTTACTGGTTTGGCAATAGCTTGTTTGGAAAAAAAAAAAA
>PVIC010032037.1:0-20969 GCA_004025085.1 Thryonomys swinderianus
CCTTCTCCTCTCCCTCTTCCTCCCCCTCATCTCCCAAGCTGAAAAGAGTTTCATTGGTCTCACAGTGTTTGATGAGCTGAAAAAAATATTTTTAGAACAGACACTCAGCATAAGTGAGGGACAGAGTTTGGTCCCAAACACATTTTTTAAAAAAATAGATTTTGTTTTGTTTTGAGACAGAATCTCACCATGTGGCCCAGGCTGGATTCAAACTTGTAAACTTCTTACTTCAGCTTCCCAAGTACAGGAATTTCAGGCTTACTTTTCCTTCTATATAAGAAGAAATTCTCCAAGCAGTGGCAAAGGTCCCCACACCCAAGGCACAATATGTAAGCACTTAAATTCTACCTTTCTTAATCCCCATCTGGCGACTATCATGACCTTTTGCATCTTTCCCTACTCCCTTGTATACACAAAGCTGTACATAGACACACACACACACACACACACACACTCACCCACAAAGTGTAGAGCACACACAAGAGGTAGTGTTCTTTCTGGGCACCTCCAACTTTCCCTGAGATATTACTATATTGACTTAAATTCACGGTTGACTTCCATTCTGTTTGACTGTATCCCAAAAGCATTCTAACTTGTTTTGTCAGGACACTTTTAAAAAATCTTTTAAAATACGATGCAGTGTATGTATATTCAAATAAGCTATACTCAGTACTATTTCTAGGCATATGAGAGACAAAAAAGGTTATCGCACTACAAAAAAGATAGAAGATTAACGAAGAATCAACTAACTCCAGCGTTTCAAATATGAACTGGATCAGAAGCAAATTTCCCTTGAGTGAAAACAATCATACATGTTTTCAGACAGAAAGATTTATGAGCTTTGAAGGGAAGTGGAGTGGCAATGTTTTAGATAGTCTCTGTGCTATAGAATATGTTTAATTTTCTTTAAGCATTGATTATTAAACATCGTATTAAACTGAAGAGTATTTTACACCTATGAAGTTGTACATTATGAACTATAGTCATACTGCAAACTGACAGAATTGAAAGTAGTTTTTCTTTTAAGGAAAAATGACACTTTATACATTTGCAAAAATAAAAAACTTTATTCTTTTCTATAATAGTTAAGACAGTTACCTGATTGAACCTCATGATTGAGGGAAGAGCATACAGTGTGAAATGAGAAAAGCAGACTACCTAAACCTAGCTGTTGGTTATACTGTTGGTCGGGTAGCGAAGCAGTGCTAAGTAACTGGAGAAAAATGAAGGAAAACCTGTTGGGGCATAAAAACCAATAGGAGAAATTATTTCAAGAAGGTTGAGTCAAAAGGGCAGCATTCTGCTGAAAGTCCAAATTATTGATAATTGTCTGAAGGATTTAAGAAGACAGAGACCTTTGTGGTTTCACCAAACACTGTTTTGGCAGAAGGACAAGGTCATATTTCTGACAAGACTAAATTAATGAGTAACTAGGAAGAAAGGAAATGAAAAACTTTAGACAGTTGTGCTGAGATGTTTAAAGGGAACTTTGAAGAGAGAGAGAGAGAGAGAGAAGAGAGGGCATGACACTAGAACTCCAATGGCTAACACAGTGAAGCAAGAAAAAATTAAATAGTCCAGATGACCTGAATTTGGGATGTTTCTGAATGCAGAATGAAAGAAAAATAAATAAGAATAATGAGAGAAAAATGAAAGATTTAAGCTCATAATAAGAGTGTTGTCAAAATGGTGAATTTGATCTTGAAGAGGAAATAAACATAATTGTTGATGAACAAATGGATGAAGGAACAGGAAGGGCCAACCAATATAGATGGTATTGAGCAGTTGCAAGAAGGATAGTTGCATCAACTGAGCATATGCCAGGGAATGGCAAAGAATTCAGGTCTTTATTGCTTATTTTTAGAGGAAAAGAAATTGCAAGTGATTTCATGATGTTAGGAACGAGCTGTGGCTCAGATTAGCAAAGTGGAGCGAAGGCAGATTATGAAAGTGGACTGGAAGAGACTGTTGTGAGAACACTGAGAAATCAAGATCCCCCAGAAGTCCTCTGTGAGCTCTGAAGACATACGAGATGGTGGCCGAGAAATGGGTTACACAGTTTTCAACAGATTGGCTTGAACTACACGAATGCATAGTTTTACTAAGTGGAAAGTGATGGTTTGGAAGGAACAGTGGACATTCATAAAGACACCAAAGCCTAATTCCTGGTCATGAGTTATGTACAAGGCCAAAAAAAAAGTAAGTGGAAAAAAAACACAAATAGTGTCCTCAGAAAGGAGACAGAGTTCAGTTGCAAAGACAGGGAACCCTGAGATGAGAAATTGAAGACAGTAGTATTTACCGGTGACATAGAAGCAACTTCGGAGGACACAGAAAATGCTTAAGGGGGCAGCTGTGCTGTCCAGCCCCACAGTAGTATGGAAAGTTACAGAGAACATGGCCACTGAAGCACTGGTGGCAAGGACACCAGACAGTGGGATCTTTATTTGATCAACACAGGAATCAGGAGTATATGGAGTGAACACAGCAATCTTACTGAGGGTGAAGTATATTTAATCAGAGAGCCCATTTGACAGGGGGCCCAGATCTCCTGAACACTGTGTATTATGTGGCTTGGCTTCTGCAAAACTCGGAAAGTGTCAACTAATCACACTGCGTGGGCTGGCAGCAGACCCACGGACAGCAGACTCACCTGCTCAGCTTTCTGGATGGTAGTTAATTCAAATATTAGAAATGTTCAGCATTTAAAAATTGAGAAGACAGATGAGACCTGCCTAGGCTTCTACCATACAAACGAAAGTGGAGATGGACCTTAGAAAGAATGAGGAAGTATGAAATCATGCTTAACTTTTAGCAGGATTAATTGCTTCTCAAAATAAACATGAAGTTGAATTCTTTAGCATGCAAACGTGGTCTCTAAGCTTGAAACTTCTGGCTTATCCTTCAAATGGAATAAAATACTGTTTCCAGGTGGATGTGACTAACAAGGCAAAAATGTGGGAAATGTTTATCATAAAACCGCTTTTAATCAGAGGGAGGATGCTCCCCAGGATGGACAGAGGCCACAGCTGAGATCCCAGCAACGGTGACTGAGTGTCCTGCTTTGGGTCCGGACTCCAGGACACACTGAAGAGCATTTCGGAGGACAGCTCAGCCTGTGTGGGGCGAACTCTGCACCCCTGGAAAGAGGAAGTGAGAGGGGAGTGAAAGAACATGTCTGCATCAGGAAGTGGGGACCCTCCCTCCTGAAGTCAAATGTGAGGGTGGTTAATAATAGTAATATTGAAGCTGTGGCTTGTGTGAGAAGATATTTCGTTGCAGCTTCTGTGTGCCTGAGCGTGTGTCCTTGTCTCTGCTTGGGTCTCCCTAAGTGTTGGGTGTGTAAATAGATCCTGTTTCATAACTGTAATTTTTAGGCTTTTATGTCTCCATTTTATTTGTGGTACTTATTATTCTTTACAGAGATGCTTAATGTTTTTGGAGGCAGTTTTGCCAAGCAATTCTTTTATAGTTTCTGGCATTTTATCATGCATAGAAAGTTGTCTTCTATTGAACTTTCTAAAATATTCACTCCTATTTTCTTTAACTATTGTCAGAATTTTACTTTTTAATGTGAAATTCATTGCTCTGTCTGAAATTGATTTCGCTGAGGTATGGATTTTCATTACATTTTGCCCCCCAAAGGCTAACTAGTTTTTTCAGCATCGTTGTTGAATAACCAATCTGTTATCCATGAAGTTGAAATATTACATTAACAAAATTCTAAAAAAAAAATTCATATAAAACTGAAGCCAGTCTCGTATTCCTCTTCGTTTGTTATTCAGCTTTTAAATCTTGCTTAGTTCTGTATTTCGAACTGTGAGTTGAAGGAAGAGAAAGGTTGGATATGTACATACCAAGTTTAGTCCAAATTAAACCTGGAGGGTTACAGATTTGCACCCTGCTTTTTAGATGAACCCAAAAGTCTCACAGAGGGACAGGAAAGGCCATCTTGTAAGCAAGCAGGCTTGATGGTCTCCGTCCCTAACTTCATCAGCTCCGTTCAGCTGCAGGCTCTGAACACATTCTGCTCACGTATTCCAGCACCTTCAGCTCAAAATCCAACTATCTGTCTAACAAATAGTTCTCATCTATCTAACATATAGTTACTGTGGCCTGTGCTGTTCCAGAAACAGAAGAGAAATCTTAGTCGAGAGAAAGCCCGTGCTCTCATTGTACAGACAAGCATGTGACTCGGCTCTGTGATGAGCAGAGACACGAAGAGAAACGGTGATGAGACTGAAAGCGACGAGTCTCCTGGGAACTCAGGTCCATCCCGTCGGGAAACCTCTGAGAGCACGGAGGAGTCAGGACCTGAACAAGGGGCAGGAGGGAGCAGCAGATGGATGGGGTGGAGCATTTCGGAGCATTTCAAGTACAAACATCGGGGCTGAAATGAGTACAGGGTTGAGTATTTGAGGAAAAGAACAGGCTGCTGTACAGTGAGAGGGGCTGGCGGTAAGAAAGTGGGCTACGCTATGAGGGTCCGTCAGGCAGGGAGAACACTGTGGCCATGGCCAGGACACCAGTCCAGATGCCAAGCTGATAGGTTTTCAGAAGAGTCAACTGCCCTAAACTCAACATCACCTGTGTAGGAACTTTTTCACAAGCCCCATGCTACAATTTTCACCACTGTTGCCACAAAAAGTTCTACTCTAGCCTTTTCTTACCTATCTATGGTCCTGTGGAAACACCGGCAGTGATAATTAATGGAGAAAGGACTTCTATCAGTGTTTTCAAAACTGTGAGCGACGTAGCCACTTTCTTGTATCTTCTGTGAAAGTTTTTCTCCTATTTCTTCTGGAGTTGTGTTGTGTTTTCATTATATTAATAAAGGCAGTTAATGTCTATGAATGTCACTTACTACCCACCAGGCAATGTTCTGGGGGTTTCACTCACATTAACTCATCATACCCTCCCCACCATCCTGTGGAGCTGGAACAGTTATTATTCCCGCTGAACAGACAATGGAACTGAAGCATAGACGCTGCCCATGGTGCCACCATCAGAAAGGGCAGCAGCTGGGATTTGAATATGAGCTGCCCATCAGCAGAGCGTGGATGCTTACCCATCATGCTCTCCTGCATTCCTGTCAATGGTGCAGAGTATTTGATTGATGCTGAACATCTTAGAGCATCACAGAGAATTATTTAGGTATTGCAACTTCCTGATATCAGGAGCTGACAATGTGATTATTATTATTAAGCTTCTCATATGTATCTCTGACACAACAATCCCACAAAACAGATACCCCTACTGGCTAATGCCATCGTGAATTTCTTATATCATTGTACTGCTAGCCTAGCAGCCTACCCTACCCAGTGCCTGGCAATGTCCTGAGCATCCTCAGAGGAGTGTCTTGAACAGAGCCCTGTGGATCGTCCTTCAGGCCATAGGACCACATGTGTTTTCTCTTGTAGAGAGAATGTTCACGCTGGCCATCAACCCAAGCAATAGTGTAGCACTCATTCTTCTGAACAACTGAAGAAGTGAAAAACGAATGCCTTGTCTGGTTGGCTCATCTATTTCTGGAGCTTCTTGGTTTAAGGCTAAAATTAGGCATTTGTGCCTGAGAAGATACTCAATGTTCAGGGAGTAGATGGCTCACGCCCCTCATGTGTTAACGAATTCAGCCCCTCACGCCCTCCCATTTCTTTTTTTTTTTTTTCCTAGTACTGGAAATGGAGCTGAAGGACTTTACACTGAGCTGCTATAGGCACAATTAGAAGGGGAGATAGGCAGGGACATAGGGCATCAAGTGACTAGTGCACTATGAGCAATGTGGCAGATGGTTATAGAAATGACCACTTGGGCCTGAGATTTAGCTCAGTGGTTCTGACACCTGCCTAGCAAGGGCAGGGTCCCCAGTTCAATCCATGGTAACCACATACAATACCAGGCCTGGTGACTTATGCCCACTGGCAATCAGTACTACATAGCACAAATGCTGGGTTTGGTGGCTCAAGTCTCGGGAGGCAGAGGCAGGAGGATTGCTGAATTTGAGATTTGCCTGGGCTACATAGTGAACTCAGGGCCAGCCTGAACTACAAAGTGAGACACTGCCTCAAAACAAGAAAGAAAGAAAAGAAAGAAAGAAAGAAAGAAAGAAAGAAAGAAAGAAAGAAAGAAAGAAAGAAAGAAAGAAAGAAAGAAAGAAAGAAAGAAAGAAAGAAAGAAAGAAGAAAGAAAGAAAGAAAGAAAGAAAGAAAGAAAGAAAGAAAGAAAGAAAGAAAGAAAGAAAGAAAGAGAGAGAGAGAGAAAAAGAAAGAAAAGAAAGAAAGAAAGAAAGAAAGAAAGAAAGAAAGAAAGAAAGAAAGAAAGAAAGAAAGAAAGAAAGAAAGAAAGAAAGAAAGAAATGACCACTTGCTTAGTGGAAGTTGCCCTTTGTGAAACTTTTGCAGGTGTGGAACAGTTGGTTTTAGGAACCAGACTGCATGTGGTCCTGTATGCTCCTGGACCCCATGACACACAGCTCACCCAGACAACAGCTCACCACCAACCAAGGCAAAGACCCTGATTTGGCCTAGAATACACCAGTCAGTGAAACAGTTTTAGGGACCAATTTACCCCTGTAAGGTAGAGAGAGACCAAAGAGCCCTGTTGAGAAACTCAGTCGGCCTCTCTCTACCCCTGGGCCATTTTGTCCTCTCTTTCAAAATGTTACCCATAAACTTCCTCTTCCCATCAGTCTCCTTTCTAACTTCCTGTTTCTTCTTGGGACCCAACATCTTCATTTTCCACTGGAGGGATCTCCCGCTTTGAGCCAGTCCCGCCTCTCTGCCTCATTCCTGTGTTCCTCTCAGGAGTGAAGACAGGAACCCAGGTAAGCAGAGGGCATTAAAGGGAGATTCTCCAGCTCCCCAAACCCCTCCTTGGTGCTTTGCTGCATTCTCAGACCTCTTCTGTTTGCTTTTTAAGACAAGGTCTCACTAAGCTGTCCCCTGACTACCTTCCTTACCTCGGCCGCCAGACTGCTGAAATTATAGGAGAGCTCTGTCACATTTGGCTTCACACTCTCATTTTATTTTTCAGAAATACAATTATAACTCTGCTTGTTGTCCATTTCTTTGATTTTAATCTGAATATGTGTATAGCATAAACCAAAGGCCAGGGACTATACTGAGGATTTAACAATCTGTGATTCTAGATTTCACGACAACCCCAGGGGTGAAACACTGTTGTACATCAATTTTATAGAGAAAGAGGCTTAGGAATTAATGAACCTTTCTAAAGTTACAAAGCTAGTCAACATCAGAGACAGGCTTTAAATATAGCAAGTCTCACACTCACTTTTGAGCTATTAACCACCTTGCCATTGGCTTCCTATGGCTTTTCTACAAGTGGGAACCTCCTCATGCCTCACTAGTCAGATGACAGAGGAAGAGGCCACTTTACATTTATACTTAGGTTATGCTACCTTAATGCCACTGTCCCTTTACCTTAACAGTAAATTCCATTCATTCTGGAATTCTACCTCCACATAAACATTAACAGAAACCCCAAAGCTTTTCAACCTCTGTTCTTACCAGTCTTCCTCAGAGTTTCCCGCTGGCCATGGACATCACTCAAGGCTGATTAGCACAGCTGGTGGTAGTGCCTACTCTGCATATGGTTCCTCATTCTTAGCGCCTGCTGCTCCTACCCACTGTTGCTCACAGTGAGTCAGTGCCCCCTCCTTAAAGTGCCCACACTTTCATCTGTGACCATGGTTTCTGAGGTCAAAGCAAAAAATGTACTTTTCTTGCTTATACCCAAAGAGAGGCTCCCATACCAGACCCAATTCCTTAAGCTGTAAGCACTGAAGGGGCGTGTCCAATGTCCTCAGGGGCTCCAGAGCATTGGGACACACAGGGAGGTGTGTGCAGGGCATGTTTCAACAAGTGCTGGTGAACCAGATACTGGATTTTCCAGAACCAATAGGATAAAGGTACCTAAATAGAAAGATGAAAATATTTCTTACAGGGACAGGCTTACAAGTTTATAGAAGCCAAGAAGTCTCATTATATGTCATCTGAAGACAGAAGCCCAAAGACAACAGTGGTATAATTCATTCTCACTCCAAAGTCCTGAGGATGAATGGGCAGAGAGCAATGGTATAAGTCAAAATCCAAAAACCCAACCCTGGGAGCTTAACTGTCCAAAAGCAAGAGAAGATGAATATCCAGGTGAAGAAAGAAGAGAATTCACCCTTCCTCCATCCACACTTTTGTTCTGTCTGAACCCTCAATAAGCTGGACAACGGCTGGTCATGTTGGTAAGTACTGATTTTCTTTAGGCTACAGATGCTTCCAGAAACACTTTCACAGACACATACACATCTGGCCATCTCTTAGTCTCATTGAGTTGACAAAATAATCCACTACAGCTGAATATGTCAGAAGTGGCAATGTGGACAGGACCTCGATCTTGACCTTGACAACACCAGTTAGAATAAAGTAATAAAGGCAAAAAAAAAAGTACATAATACTCCATCTGCTATTTGCTTTCATAGACTCAGCTCAAAAAAAGAAAGAAAAATGGGTAGATGAGACAATACCAAATGGCAGATGACAATGATTATTAAAGTTGGGTAGTAGGAGTGAGGAGCTTCATATATTATTCTTTTTTTGTATATGTGAGTTTTTATAACATAAATAAATAATAAGCCCTGAAAGTGTAGGATAAAACATAATTAGCAACAGCAGTTATATGCAGGTTCTGTATATCATTGTTTTGTTAGAAAAAGACCTGGGAAATAGTGTTTGAGAGGATGCTCATAAGAAAGGAAGTGCACAAAAGAGTGACTCTTCACAAAGATACAAAAAATTATAACCTATCTCTGTGCTGATAGCAAGGACCTGGTAGAAGGGAAACGTTGTGCACAAAGGTGAAAAAAGAGACTTGCTTGACAGATAACTAAGCAGATGAGACAGACAGGAACCCACAACACAGCAGTGGTTACACGGTACACAATACACAGTGTAGATTTAGGGTTAGTCTCTAGACACTACTGACACAAATAAGGAACTATGCAATTTTTACTATAATTGCATGTGTTTCATTAGTGAGTAAAATAAGTGGCATAAGCTTCAAGTGAATATTAGTAAGAGGACATTGTCAGTTTAAGAAAAGATCTTTTGTAAAATAATCAGGGGCCAAAAGATAAAGAGAGAGGAAGAAAGAGGAGAGAGGAAGAGAACATCCAAAGAATTGAGATGTGTCATATTATCTAAACCAGCTCCCCGTGGTGAATGTAATCATGTACTAGAAAAGCACTGATTTAAAAAAAGAAGAAGAAAAGGAAGTTGGAAATAGTTACCTACAACAGCAGCAAAAAGAAAAGGATGAAAAGTTCCAGTAGGTTCATGGCGATGGTTGTACACTTTTCTCCAATACAAATAGAAATCTACATGTAGATGCATAAAACACACAGCCAAATGCCTTCAGGGATTGAGAATCATACAATAAAGAGCAAGGTAGCTGGCTATGGTGACAATCCCAACACTCTGGGAGGCTGAGGCAGGAAGATTGCAAGCTGATGCCTACACTGGGCAATCTAGCCACTTAGCAAGAGCCTGCCTTGAAATAAAAGATTTTAAAACACTTTACATATAACTGATGTAAAGGCCCTGGTTCCTGTACAACAACAACAACAAAAACAACAAATAAAGGACAAAAGAACCTGTTTATGCAAGGGAGTGATCCAAAGAAAGGAGAGAGTAAAACACAGGTCTCGGCATGTGTAGAATCTAAGAAGAGTCAGTAGGCAATGAATTTGTTTCATATTGACTGCATTAAAATTTAAAATTACTGTCATTAAGTCATACCACCAAAGTGGAAAGACCCTTTGGATTTCAAAGAAGTTGTATTTATGTACAATATGTTATGCATATAACTATTATAAATTTTTGAGCTTCTTAAAACAAGAAAAACAATCACAATGCATACGCAATTCACAGGGTAGGCCAAGAAAAACAAAATGTCCCTTTGTTTCACTAATGGTAAGAAAAAAATAAGTTAGGGTCACAATGAAGTACCATTTTGTGATAAATGAGTTGCCAAAATTGTTTAAAGATATCTACAGTCAAGTGTACACAGAGATAGGAAGCATCAGAATATCAGGACTGTGTAGCCACTGCTGCTGGTAGGGCTGGGAATTGATGGACGTCCTTGGAGAACATAGAAAATTGCTCATTAACAAGAGAGAGAAAAAGGGAGTAAGGGAGGGAGGTACACAGATGGAAGGAGGGACAATGGAGGGAGAGGGAGATAGAGAGAGGAACAGGTTGGAGGGAAGGGAAGGAGAGGAAGATGGAGGAAAACACCATTTAGCTATATCTTAGGAGAAAAATGAAATGTGTCAGTATGTTCATATCAGAGAGGACATGAATCAATATACATAAATGCTGTGTTAAATGAAGTTACAGGATGAAACCATCTTTATAAAGGTTAAGGACTGAAAAAAAACACTAGGAAGTGTCATTAAAAATATGATACATGTTTAAATTTTTTAAATCTTAACAGTAAAAGATATTCCCGCTCATCTCCATCTGAACATTCACCCTGTCTTGGAGCACCTGTGTGTCATCGTCCTTGCCAGCCTCAGAAACAGCTCTGAAAGTCATGAATGTCTTCAGTGGCATCAGCTTGGCATCTGGAGAAGATTCAAAACATCTAGCTCGCATGGTGCTTTTCACACCCCGGGGTCACACAGTGCCAGATCTGGTGGGTAAGTTGGACACAGACATCCCACGGTGCTTTTATGGAGCTGTTACCTGACGGCAGCAGAACTGGCTGCATTTGTGAGCACACCTCCTAGCACTGTGAGGAAAGGGCCCAGTGCAATGGGATGGGCATGTCCCAAGTGAGGGGGTTTGTTTTGAGGGGAATCAATGGACAAAATGTGCTTTACTATAGTACTTTTTATTTTAAACACTCATCCTATATGTCTTTCTCACCTCCTAGGTATTACCTAGGATATTTGGAGAAACAGAGGACTAAAATTTCATGAAAGTGTTAAATAACAGTTTCAGAATAATGATTGCTTCTAGAAATGTGTGCCGCATACAAAGGAGGTCTGAAGAGATCTCACTGTGCTGACACGGTATTGAGCTGGGTGGTAATTACATGGGTAAGGCATGCAGTACCCCTCGTATCCCACTATTATACTAAACAATAAATGCAGAGCTATCACTCTTTTTGTTTCAATCCTTGCTGCTCTGATTTGTCCATCTTTTCCTTCTCACCCCCTTCTCACCCACTCCCACAGATACTGGCTATTGGGCACCAGGAAAAGTGGTGCAAAAATACATACATTTCTCTCCGGATGTTGGTCTTTTACTAGTGTTTTAAATCATGTGAAAAGACCACTGTTAGGAACATGTGTACATGCATAGGTAACTCCCTTGATCTCTAGCCTTTAAAAGAGGTGCAAATATTAGAGCAATTATTCTCTTTTGAATCCATCCATTTCCATGAAATCTCATTACTTAAGCCCAGTAGTTCTTCAACTCCCTGAGGCAAGAAAAATCTCTGACCTAAATCATACTATGAAGTTTGATGGACAGGCCAATTTTCCAAAAGTGTAAGGTTTTTCTATTAACATTTCTATGTGGGTTATTTTGTTTGTTTCTAGGTGAAAAAATATGCCATGCTAGTTCAAAGATATTTGTCAGATATTTCTTAAACTTTCTCTCCCTAATCTAGACTTACATTCTTTCAAATTAATAGCCAGCACCAGGGCACAATTTCGGTCCTTCCTCTGAGGACCCAGTCACAATCTGAACAAACATAATGGACAAGAACACCTCATTTCTGCAAATATTTTCTCCTCTACTCACTCTACTTAAATCATCTTTGGGGATTTCTCTTTTCCTTAGATCAAGTTCATGAATGAGTTTGCAGCTGTCATTTTGATTGGCAACAGAAACAGTTGTGAAGAGATCAATGACTCAAATAAAATAAGACTCAGATTTTGCAGAACTTCATTTACTATCCTTCCACGGAAATTTCAAAGTACAGATTGCACATTTCCTTTAAGATTTTATTTGCTTCTGTTGATCTTTTAAAATAGAGAATAATGGCATTGACCTACTAATAAATAAGTATTTTATAGTTCATCTGATCAAGACAAAGTGTCAGTTCTGAATGTGTTGGACATCTGGATGTAAGTTTAAATGAGCTAGGAAAGGAATATTCAGTAAAAGAAAATGTTGAAGCTAGAATTGAATTTAATTTAAGCTACAGAGATAGTTATGTTTATTTAGGAAGCACATGTTTTCTCATGAAGGAAAATAATAAGAGAAGAATATGAGATCTACATATGGTATTCAGCAAGTAAGTAATTTTAAATTGGGTACACCATCATGTTGCCACACTAGGCGACCCCTGCAGTTTCTTCCAGGAATCACAATGGTAAATTCTACTGGCAAAAATATATTCTCAAAATAGGTCTCTACTTAAAGGCCCCTTAATAAAATGGGATAACCAGAAACTAAACACCTTTTCATTTCATTTATTTTCTCATCTATTCATTTATTAACTAACCATTAAATATATGCTACAATGTGCCAGAAAATTTCTAAACACTGGAGTAACCAAGAGAAGTTAGACACAGACTCTTACAAGAATTTGCTGCAATTGAAATTACACTACTGTTGCTATATAAATTTCCTCAAGTCAACCTTTCAATGTATTCTTTTATAAAGTGGGGAAGATATAGATCTGACCTATTGATACCATCAGGAAAAGAATGAAAGATGTATGGTAACTTATGAAATGGAAATTTAAAACGTTGTATGCTTTTTAGTAAACATCAACTTCTTTTTAATTAAACCCAGATTGAAAGCCACTAGAAACCAACTCAGTATAATTACACATTCTGTTTCTAGCTAGCCCAAAAGCACAGTGAAGACTCTAGGGCAATATGAAAGTATAATGCTATAGCTGATCCTGATGAGACCTTTTCTCAACTACTTTGTTCAGGAAACTGTGTCATTTTTTTCTTCTGAGACAAAAGGAGGGTATGAGGGTTTGCATGCTGCAAAGAGAAAAGTCTATCTATTCCACTAGACAGTCCCAAACATTGAAGAGGACATTGGTGTTTTCTTCAAAAAGAGATTAGAGACCGTTTACCAAAAATCTTACTGAACTGGAAACATGAGTTTGAAAGGTCAACTGGACACTTATCTCACCTATTTCAAGATTTCCCTAGTCGTAAACAAGTTATGATAGCCTAACTCTGAAGTTACAAACTCCAAAGGACAGCCTGCACATGAAATAATAATTCCCCCCAAACAACCTTTTAAAAGTCTTTTCATGAAAGGAAAAAAAGAAAGGAAGAAATCAACAAAACAGTTGCTTCAACTATTGGATTTGTTTTGTGTTGATTGTTGAAGAGTATTATGAAAAAAATTGGCAATTATGGAAACCACACTGCGACATAGTGCTAAAACAAAAACCCTTCAGTGCCAGCAACCACTGGAGGATTTTCCCCAGACTCTGCCAGGATATGAGGTCAGCAGGAAAAAGCCTTGCTGCTTTTGATTACATTGCCTTGATTACACTCATTGTAAAGGATTTGACAACAGAGCTAAAGAGAGCCAACCACGGGTCTATTTATGGGTCTATATACAAACTTCACCTACTACCTTAATAGTAAATTAACTGATTCCTGAAAAAAATTTTTAGCAAGTTTAAATTCAATGCCAGAGCTAGTATTCCATATTCTAGTTCTTCACGAAGACTGCAAAGTCTTTTGTGCTTCCTGATCTAGGTGGGTCCTCATCATGTAGAGCAACTGCAAAACTTACAACCTGAATAATCTAACAAAGTAAGTTGGTACTATATTAATAATGATAAAAAATACGTAAGACACATGTGCTATTGCATCATTACCTCTTTCTTCCCATATGTGAAACAGTAAATCGTAACGAAAGTCTCTCAAAAGCCAAGAGACATCTACAGACATAAGATAAAAAGCTAGAAAATGTCTTTTGACTACACAAAAAAAGGCTGAAACTTTTTATTAACGTTAATTAATAATTAATTATGAAAATAATTATGAAAATAATTAATTATGAAAAATTAATAATAATTAATTTCCCTTGCCCAAACAGTCTTAAATCTATGGTATATTATTTCAGAGGTCATTCTAAATACTCCTATTCTGAGTAATTTCTCCTTAGAAGAAGATATTCCTGAAACAATAGTAGTGATATGTATTGGTGTATTATATCCTTGCCAGTTGTCTCTGGAATATTTTTCTTTTTAAAAGGAAAATGTTGGCAGATATGATTACACATCTATAACCACAATATTCAGGAGTCCAAAGCAGGAAGATCACCACCAGTTCAAGGTCAACCTGGGATACATCGTGAGTTGAAGACCAACCTGAGCTACGTAGAGAGACCCTGTCCTTGGTGAGCCATTTTCAAGTCAGATCAATGCTAAGTCAGACTCGGACAGGAGTCCGTGTGTCCTAATCCCCACTCTCTGTTGAATTTTCACTGAGTATCTGCACATGAGAATATCTGAGTTATAAGTGAGGATCCTGCTAAGCAAATCAGTAAATGGATAAACTCATAAATGCAAATATAAGAAATTTGCATTTATGCGCAAATGGAGACACCTTGAGGACACACTAATAAGTGAAATAAATAGATCACAGATATGTAAACACCATATCTTTTCTTCGGTATGAGAACCTATAGATGTAAATGAGTTCTAGAATGTAGGGTAGATTTTTTTAAATAGAATATATTCAAAGGAAATGTGGTGATAGGGGAAAGTAATGAGGGGAAAGAATAAATATGATTTGAAAAGAAAAAGAAAGCCCATGTATATAGTGGGCAGGTTGTGGAGTGGGTTGGGATATGGGTAAAAATGAGAATTAACTCATGTCATATACTGATACAAATTCCCTAGTGTTGAGTGTGATTGTAAGCTGTATTAAAATGTACTGATAGGGCCAGAGATTTAGCTCAGTGGTTCCAGCACCTGCCTCGCAAGTGCAAGGCCCTAAGTTTGATCCTGGTAACCACATACAATGCTGGGCATGGTGACTCACACCCACCAGCCATCAATACCACATACCACAGTGCTGGGTGTGGTGGCTTATGCCTGTCATCCCAGCACTCAGAAGGCAGAGGCAGGAGGATTGCTGAGTTCCAGGCTTGCCTGGGCTATACAGTAAGTTCAGGGCCAGCCTTGCTCTACAAAGTGAGACCCTATTCCAAAAAAAAATGTACTGATAAAGAATTCAATAATAAAAAAGAAATTTGCAAGCATCCAATGACAACAATCAGGTAAATATGTAACCTCAACACTGTACAGACTGAAAACTGGAGAAAAGATTACCAACCATCACAATATAGTGAGCGTTGAAAGTTTGCCAAAGAAGACTAGAAGTTCAGCAAACAGTCTTCTGTCCAAGATGTGTTTGGGCTGATCACAAGAAGAAGAAGATGAATTCTGCCAGATAGAAGAACAGGGCAACAAAAAAGGTACAAATTTAGGGAAAATAAAAGTTACTCATTCAATGAGCTATGTGGAGGAAAGGTATTTCTCCATTTAAGAAGTCACATTTTTACAGAAACCTGAAGGAAGTAAACAAATAAGCCATTGGGTTCACTAGGCTTTAAGTCCAAAGAAAGAGGTAGGAAGTTAGTTAGACCAGAGTGATACCAACGAAGGCTGCAATTCTGAACATATGTTGGAAATATTTGTAGAAGTCCTAAGAATTTAAATTTGGGGGAAAAATTAGCAAAAGAAACACTTAATTGAATTTTAATGAATGAATCAGGAAGTAAGATATTCATAGTGTAGATCTACATAACATTAAATTTAAGCATAACTTAAGGGAGCAAATAAGTATCTATTAGCTATTTCATCAGAATCACTGCACATTTTGTAGATCTGTAAAAATTTTCTATATTTAAACAAAAGCTAATAATAATGAACAAAAACAATTTGCTTTCAAGACACACAGATATGTAGATATATGCATAGATAAATAATAACATAGATGATACGTAGATACATACTGTTTGTGTGTATGAATGTCAAAAACTTGAAATCATGATATCAAAGGGATTTGCATTCCTGTGCTCATTGCACCATTTTTTACAATAGTAAAGATATGGTAACAATTGGCAGTTATTAGATGAATAAATTTTAAAATATGATAGATAAAGTGGAATACTAGTTGGCTTTGTAAAAAGAACAAAAGGCTTCAGTGTGCAGCACTGATGAATATGGGGAGCACAACGGTAGGTGGAATGAGCCGTCATGGAGGGAAAAATGCCATGTGATCCTGCTTCTGTGAAAGACAAGAAGCAGAGACTGGAAAGGCCATTGCGAGGGCCTAGGACTGGAGCCAGTGGGGCTTGTTAGCAGCTGAACACATTTTTAGTTATGGAAGAGAAATTTTAAAGGTTAGCTGTTCAACACAATTCTTCTATTTGTAAATGCTCTATTATTTCCTAAAAAATGGTGAGGCTAGATCTCATCATGAATGTTCTTACTAAAATTTTTTAAAGTGCAAAATAATTTGAAGAGAAAATGTGCAAATCACAAAAAAAAGATGACAAAATATCCAATAGTTTTTATAAACAAAAGATTGATAAGTTAACAGGCAAATTAAGAAATTCTCCCCTGAGTGAGCCTTCTGAAGTGTTTGTGTACTGTGTCTTCATCTGAACATCGTCGCTACAGAACTTTCACTTAGTGAACATCAAACTCAGCTCACCATTCCCATTTATCTGAATGCATGTTATGCTTAGATTTAAAAGTGTTGTAACAGGGTCAGGGATTTAGCTCAAGTGGTACTGTGCCTACAACGCAAGCACAAGGGCCCAAGTTCAATCCCTGGCACTGAAAAAAAAAATTACAATATTGCAGCAGGTTATGGTGGTTCTCATCTGTAGTGTTGGCAGCAAGAAAGATCAGCTGAGTTGATTCTTTGTAGGCCTGCTTGGGCAAACAGTGAACTCCTCGAAAAAGACAAACACATAAAAAAATCAGAAAATGAAGTAATTTGAGAATCACCTGTTCACTAGTTAATAATATTGTTATCAATGGAAACTACTCAAGAGAGTAGATCTCAAGTACCCTCATCTGCCACACACATAGAAATCTCCACGTTGTATATCTTGAATATATACAGCATATGTTTGTCAATTATACTTCAAAAGCAATGAAAGCTAAAACGGAATGTCATTACCTCATGTACATGCTAAAATATGCTGGAAGACAAGGATGTCTCAAGTGCCCTTTCTGTGAGACAGCATGAAATGTGTATAAAGAAAATTCTCACCTCAGTCCCCAAATATGGTAAATATGGAGCCTTAACTTCTTGAGTTAGTTGCCAAAATAAGTTCAATTAAACTCCACAGATCAGAGACCCCAAACAAATAGCAGAGATTTACTGGAAGCCTGATAAAACTAAAACTGATTTCTCTCTCTCTCTCTCTCTCTCTCTCTCTCTCTCTCTCTCTCTCTCTCTCTCTCAACTTTATTCCTCTCAGTTTTACAAAATCTCTAGCAGCACCAGTAGTGTCAACTATAAGATATACCACATCAAAAGCTCTAGGAATTCAGAATTCAGGCTGCTCTAATTTTTTCACAACCATGTCTTTATATATATATTCTCTTACCTCTGACACTTTTTTAAAAAATGTTAAAACACACACAACTCAAGACACAGTAACAAATTTAACTTTTGATAGGGGGAAGAAACTTCACCCCTTGAAGAACAAGATAAACCAGACAGAATTTGTAGGATTCCCATCTCTCTTGAGAGAGCAAAATTTTGAATTTAAATTCCTTTGAAATTTAATAAAAATTCTTACATTTAGAATCCAATTTCTTCCTGGAAATTGAACACTAAGGATTTTGTGTTATTCAAAACTAGCCAATTTTAATGGGACACTGTACTATTTAGAATATGTGGAAGCTGTCTGGGTTTACTACCTAACATCTGGTGAGCTGTATGGACTACATGACTGGAATAATTTGACTTGGGGTAGAGGCCAGGGACAGTATGACTTCGACGTTAACGAGTGTATTATTATAGTCCTATTTCCAACTCAGCGTGGGCAAAGACTTAATCGATAGTTTCTGGCCGTAAGAAGGTGCACCAAAAGCAAACTTCAATGACAGAACTACAGTGTGTAAAAGCTGAAAAAGCAAGGCCTTTGCAGTCCCCTAAAAGCTCCCCTGTGGAGACCCCTTCCCCCAAGCTTTGGGATTCCAGTGTGACTCTTAAGAGAAGAAAACGTTTATGTACCATAAACTTCTGTTTTCTCAACCTGCCCCACCTCTGTTCACTCACAGAAGTGAATTATTTGGTAAATTGAGGTGGCTTGCTGTCTCTCTCTCTTTGGTCTTGTTCTCCATTTTCTTTCCTTTTCCTTTTCCTTTTCCTTTTCCTTTTCCTTTTCCTTTCCCTTTTCCATTTGGAAAGCTCAGTGAAGCATGACTGTGGAGCTCTACCGGAGAGTGCTGGAGCTATGTAGTCTACCTGAAATATATGCTAAAATACAAGGAAAAAATGGAAGTCGGTGTCTTCAACCAAGCTTTAATAAAGAGTTCTGTAGTACTGCTCCAATCCTTTGTGTCTTTTCACTGTAATAAATGGGAGAAGTAAGAATCAAATGACATATTCAAAATCCCAAAGACAAATTTTTCTGACTATAATCTTATCATCTGAAAATCTGAACTTTGGACTTTCATTTCACACTGGAGCCTTTTCACAATTACTTAGAGTCATATTTATTTTGTTGTATCTCTTTACCCTATTCTAGAATCTTCTTCAGTTTTCTGATGCCTATAATTTCCTTCTACAATTCAATCCTTAGATTCTTTTTTCTACTTTTATTAATACATGTTTGTAGCACATTGGTTGTAGGGGTAGTACATGTACATAACACATTTCAATTCCCTTTTTTTCTCACTCCCTCCACCCCCATTGTATTTTTCCAGCATCAGATTCATTTATTTATCTTATAAGGCCTTATAAAATTTGCTATCATATATACAGATCATAAACCAAAGAACTATACTGTCCACAATGGATTATAATATTTTTCTCCTTATCTTATAATTCATCTTGTACTCATACTGTTCTTGATATAAAACAAAATCTTAATTTTTATTCTGATTCTTCTCTCTGAAACATTTAATATGATTCATATTCTTCAGTTGACATCTTCTCTTCCAAGGGCATAGAAGATTGCATTCTATCCATGCTTAAATAGTAATTCCTTGTTTCTTATTTGACCAGATCTCAGAACTTAACAAGGAAGCAACTTTAGTGGCAATGCCTTCAGCCATCTTCACTAAATTACACGAATTGTTTCTGAACTGTCATAGCTGTCTCCTTCAGGAATGCATGGCATTGTGTTGATTCTCTTGCAATTTTAGTAAGTGTGTTATATTAACCCTGATTTCCACAAAATCCGACAAAACCATTAATACTTATATTAAAAGTGTACATTCTATGTAATAAAACTGAAATAATTTCTCTAATATGTATAAGGGGCTACATTTATTACACTCAAACTACAGAGTGATGAGTTTTGCATTTTGAGATAAATTCAGTTAGAATGTAACATAAATTTGCTTGATGAAATCTATGTTTCTCATTATAAAAATTGTGACAAACTTTTAGCAAAAGAATGAAGTTGAGTGGAAGTCTTCTTTCTTTCTACTGCACTCAACCATTATAGATGCTGGTCAATAGACTTGCTTTTCTTTTACTGAAAATCTTATTTGCTTCCCAGACTATTACCATCTTTACTTTTAACTTTTTTATTATTTTTATTACTTTTTCAGGTTATACTATTGTGGACTGTACATTATATAGATTGTACCATCATTAATAACAGTGAAGATAAGATATCACAAATCATTTTTATGGTAAATTTTAACCTACTATCTCATCAACTCTTTATGAGTTGTTTGTCTTCTATTCACCCCTGAAAAGAGCATGGAGAATGATTGGGTAGACAGTACATCATAAACAATTATCTCAGGCCTCATTTTCAAAATTAGGAACAGAGTTCTAACAGAGGTCCATGGAATTATTTGTAAGGACAGCTGATCCACTTTGTAGCTATAAACATAAAAGGGTTTTACATAAACTTGGGTGAAGAGGTTTTCATAGGAATACAGTGGAGCACAAAGACCAACAAGATCATTTAAAAATCAAGCTTTCTTTTGCAGAGTGTCCAAAATGTTTGTATTAAACACATATTAATTGACTTGGCTACCACTGTTGTGTCCTGGATTGCTACTATAAGAATGAATATGGCATTGTGATGTGTATATATAATGTACCAATAAAATGTACCAATAAAAAAAGAATGAGACTTACGGCGGACGGACCGGACCCAGCAGCTCCGGGCCCGCCGTGCCGTGAGTCCAGCGGACTGAGGAACTTACGACAGACGGACCCGACCCAGCAGCTCCAAGCCCGCCAGGCCGTGATTCCAGCGGACTGGGGAACGAGCGTCGGACGGACCGGACCCAGCAGCTCCGGGCCGCCGTGCCGTGTTTCCAGCGGACTGAGGAACGAGCAGCGGGCGGACCGGACCGAGCAACTCCGAGCCCACCATGCCGTGCTTCCGGCGAACTGAGTGAGCAGCACGCGGACCCGGCTGCAGGGTGCAGTCCATTTCCAGTGGACTGAAGGCCGCCCAGCAGCACACTGTATCCCGGAGCTGTGCAGTGAGGAGTCACACATAGAGGTAACTCATAAGCTCAAAGTATCCTATATAGAATCTAACAAACCTTTTTTTTGTCTTATTTACTGTGTTTAATACTGATATTGGCATTTATTGTATTATGGTAACAAACATGATGTGATTGTTCTGCTCAAATACCTACCATGATGTGTCAGGAGTGAGAACTCTCAAGGGTTATTACAGATTCAAGGAGGACCCCCCCAGGAAAGTGCTGCTTCCAAGGGGCCCCAGATAATAGAAAGAGAC
>PVIC010032038.1:0-20906 GCA_004025085.1 Thryonomys swinderianus
ACATTGTGAGTTCAAGGCCAATTTGAACTACACAGTGAGACTCTGTCTCTAAAAAAAAAAAAAAAAAAAAAAAAGTAATTCAAAATATCATGAAGGATTTTTAGTTATGGCTTAAAGTTTCTACAAATATTGGATTTTACTGGTTGTAAGATATCATTCATAATATTAAACATCATTTTGCCGGGCGTGGTGGCTCACGCCTGTAATCCCAGCACTTGGGAGGCAGAGACAGGAGGATTGTTGAGCTCGAGGCTTGCCTGGGCTATATAGTGAGCTCAGAGCCAGCCTGAACTACAAAGCGAGACCCTGTCTCAAAAAAAAAAAAAAAAGATTAAACATCATTTTATGTGTGATTAGATAGAAAAAAGTACTGAAAATGAAATTGCATAATTCTCTAATTTCACAGATGCTGACTTAGGGAAACTATATCTCTTAGAACTATGGAATTATAGCACATTAGAAGTTATAGATTTGAGTACTTGGAGTACATTTCATATTTTTTCAGGTTTTATAATTCATGAAAAAGGCAGCTAAATTCCAGAAATTATGTATTAAAGGGGGTGCACAGAACTAAACACAATGTCCTATCCTGAGCCACAGTTAATAATAATATTAATAAAAACTATGCAGTTATTAATACTGCTCCTGTCCTACCCCTAGTGTAGCACTATTACTGTGGTTCTCATTACTTGACATTATTTTAGTCTTCTCTGTTTCCTCAGCTTTGCAAGATGCTTTTCGTACACACTGCAAGTGACTGCTAAAGTGGATTCACAATGACAAAATATACAATGTGTTTCAAGGTAAGTCTAAGCAACCAGAACTTCTAAAGTACACTAACATGCTGCTCTTTTAAAACCTGCCACCGGAGGATTGCAGAGTCTGAGGCTTGCCTGGGCTACATAGTGAGCTCAGGGCCAGCCTGCACTACAGAGCGAGAACCTGTCTCAAAAAACAAAACCAAAACCAAACAAACCTGCCGCTGTAGGGAACTGATTTTTTTCTATGATATTTTGTCTAATCCTGCTCTCAGACTTTTGGGTGCCCAAGTGTCACCTGAGAACATGCTAAAAGGCATGAAAACTCTGAATCTCTGAACTGATTGGACTTTGATGTGCTCATCTTATATGAGCCTTCTAGGCTGTTACACAGGGCATAATTGTTGGATTTAACATCAGGCTCATCTGGTACGAAACTCTGGTGTGAGAACAGGTAGAATACTCCACAGAGGAACAGGGTAACATTTCCCTGAAGTCTGGGGAACAACATTGAAGTTTCTTCGAAGCACATTTACTCTGTCAATGGACCTGGATATTTATGGACCCTGAGTTAGGGAACCGGTAGAAGTACAGGTTTATAAATAAACACATTGATGCCTGGCTTAATTCCAAGAGGCAATTAAGTGCATCTTGCTCACCTTGCCAATGGCTTGATATCATTTTAAACTTCAAAAACAAAAACAAAAGCCAGGTGACCATCTAATGGAAGTAAGAAAGAAAATTAAACTTCTGGAATTGATTAGGCTAAAAAAATGATTTGAAATTTAAAAAAAAATACTAAAAATGTCCAATACAGTGTAGTGTTTTTTTTTTTAAAGCTATGGAATAGTTTAAGAGCTCAGTTCAATTAAAGAAATAAGTGTTGCGGGCGTTTTTCGAGTGGAAAGACACTACACTGAGCTTAATCTGATAATTCTCTACAGAATGGGAGGAAAGATAAGAAAGTTACTCATTTCAGAATAAGGAACTGATTTCTAAAGTGCACGCAGCTGTCAGAAACTATCTGGAACCAGTAATCAAGTCTAACTTTTGTTTTTAAGCCCGACAGCACTCTCATTCCTTAAAACGAACGCAAAACCGCAGCTTACGTTTGTTGTTAAAGATGTGTCTTCCAGCCGCGTCGAGCGCTTTGGTCTGTCGCCTCTCCCCCGCCAGGTGCTCCAGCAGAAACCTGTCCAGCTCCTTGTAGGTGCCGTGGAAGACGCAGCCGCGGCCGGCCTGCAGAGCGATGGCGTGCTCCAGCAGGCTCAGGTTTCCTCTGGCCTTCTCCGGGTCCCTGGCCCCTTCCGTCCCCGCAGCCAGGCTCTCGCCCTCGCCCTCCGCCAGCTCCGGGAAGGAAGGCTGGCCTTGGCCGTCCCGGGGCTCCCCGCGCGCACTCTGTGGCTCTCTCCCCTCCGCGTCCGGGTCACACCTGCTCTCGCAGGGGGCAAACCTGCCGCCTTCCGTTTTTATCTCAGGAACCTCCGGCAGGTCTGTCGTATTACCGGCCAACACGTACTGCGGGCCTCGGAGGGGTTTGCTGTCTTCCGACAGGTTGGAGCCGCTGTCCCACGCGTTCTCTGCGCCCTCGGCGTTGCTTTCGCTCTCGTCGGAGGAGCAGAAGGGCTGCTGAGAGTCCTCGGCTTTGTCTCCTCCGTCATCCGAGTGGACCAGGAAGCACTCGTCGGCTTCGTCACTCTCTGCTTTCAAAGACTGGATGCCGCTGTCGTTTAAATTTTCATTTAGGGTCTGAACAGACACGTTCTTTTCATATTTTCCCAAGTGCATTAAAGATTTGACCACAAGCTCTTGATAGCTAGTGTATCGGTCTTCCTTCGGGTCAGAGTTCTCTTGTGCGTTTGAAGCAGGGTTCTCATCCACGGGTTTTGTCACGATTTCTTCTACAGGGGAGGAAAAACAACATTAAAAAAAAAACAAGAATAAAAACGTTGTAAGGAAATTGTACTGCTACATAGACACACATACATAATGTATATATCCCCAAGTATATATAGTGTGTATATCCGCAAAGGACGTTCAAAATAGGCAGCGAATATTTAGATTTTGAAAATTCATTACAGTAAGGCACATATTACCATTAATCTCGCTCAAAATGCTTCCCTTCTCCTGTTTTTGCCCCTCTCTGATGCACTTCTGGAAGTCTTTTTTGAGTATCTTTAGTTGCCCTGTCATGGCTGCCACAATATCTTGAATCAATCAAAACATTTCCACTTTAACCTTGGAGAAGAGGGAAAGCTCCACACTAAAAGATCCCATGACTAAAGCGGACGGAGACACACGAGGAGGGTTTTTACACCCCGGTTTTGTGCTGATGGCGCTCAGCCACAACGGTCACCACATACCTGTAACGACACTCACAAAAGCGGCTTCCAGAACTGCTCCGGAAGGTGGCCAGAACAATGGGACTGGGGTGTTCGCGGGAAGCAGGAGCCCTCGGAGGGGAGTGTTCACTAATGTGTCTTTTACTGTTAAACGTTTTTAAAATTTAAATATTCCCTGTATATTTCAATACCACACCATGCTTATGTAATATGCATAATGTGTGGGGCCTATTAAAAAAGATATATAATCTTCAAATAAAACTTAGACCCGAAAATTGCTTTTAGAGAAAGGACCTGGTATACTTCTGAGCATATTAAAAGCTAAGTGTTTCTTGGGTAGTGACCAAGAGAAGTCAGTGTTTAACAATACTAGATCACTGAATGTGAAGTTATTGCTATTTACACCTTTTATTTCCACATCTTACCCAACCAAAAGGAAACTGCATATACATAATGTGATATGTTGTAGAGAAAATATTAAGCAGATTTCTCTGTTAAAAATGTATTTTTGAAGATCATTTGGTTTATGTTCTCTATAGCCCCTCTGACATAACTCTTAGATTTTATGGAATATTAGCTACAATACAAAATACACATACAGAGAGATGACAGTTCAAGGAACTCATAAGCTTTTCAGGCTTCTTGGTTCCTACCACTTTGGGAAGCTAAGGCAGGAAGACTGAGGCTGAGGCCAGCCTGGGTGATTTAAATACTCTTATCTCAGAGCAAAGCTAATAATGAATGAAAGAAAGACAGAGAGAGACAGAGAAAATGAGCTGAGGACATAGCTAAGTTCAAAAGCCTTGAACTCAATTCCTAGTATCACTAAAAAATGAGAAATAATCTCAGAACAGCACAAAATCTTCTGTAATTCTATCACTTAAAGCCCGTTTTGAAGAAAATACAGCGGGACAATTAGCATGATCTGATGATATCTCAAACAGGACTGGTTTGTCGTGTAGTATCTGCATGCATTTGTGTACAGAGGAGACGAGGCAAGAGGTGAGGACGGTTAGACGATGCTGAAAGGGAGCCAGAGCACCGTCCGGGGACGGCTCGCACCCTGACCTCCACACAGGCCGGCCCCGTCCAGCGTGCTCGGGATGTCTGCTGAGTGGCTCCCATCGCAGGGAAGCCGTCGGAGTCGGCCTTGACTCAGTGGGAGCGGCAGGATGGACGAGCAGGGAGCTGACCCGAGCCTGCCCTACAGACACGTCTCTGAAGGTGTGGACTATCAGCAACCCAGCGCCGGCCCAGGTTCAGGGAGTGACACCGAGCAAACACCACCAGACAACACAGCTCTGGTCCTCGGATTTCCAGGAGGACAGAGAGGGAGGGGGGAGGGGGAGGGGGAGGGGAGAGAGAGGGGGAGAGGGAGAGAGGGGGGGAGAGAGAGAGAGAGAGAGAGAAGAGGGAGAGAGAGAGAGTGAGAGATAGAAAGAAAAGACCATTTTTGTCTTTCAAAATCAGGGAGGGGGGATGGGAAACAAAGTAATAAGTCCTCTTAAAGACTGCTAAAGACACCAAGTGAGGCGCTTTCTGTGTTAATAAACATCTCCGGAAGGAAGAAAAGCACAGCCTCGGTGTGAGGGCTGCGAGAGAGGGTGTTTGCCTGGAAGACAATGTGCCTTTTTTTGTCTCATTTAATTTTTTATAAACATTGTCTCTGACAAGGACACTCAAAAATACATCTCCATCATCTTCCTTTCTGGTAATTATCTCCCTAAATCAACACTGGCCTGCCAGGATCAAGTAAATATTGCCATAGTAACTAAAAGCATTTTTGGATGAAAGGAAGAATTCAGTCACAACACTAGCCCCTGTAAATAATGCTGATTATAGGGTGCAATCTTTTGTTGGGATCTATTCAACGTAAACTGAAAAATTTAACATTTTAGTTCCTAGAAGAGAGGCTGGATAAACAGGCACATAACATTCGATAGGGTGGGCCTATCCTCTCCTGAATTCTTATCAGAGGAACTCCAGGTTTAAATAATATATTAAACATAGTCTAAAATGCAAATGAAGTTTTTCTCAGTATCACGGCTGGCTATTAAGAGAAAGTGTAAAGGGTTATGATAATTTTAAAGTATTATGAACTACAGAAAACAAATAAAAAGCATTTTCAGTGAATATGCTCAATTCATTGAACTATTCTCTCACTCCACTTAACTACCCACATGTGTACAATAATGATTTATAGACATTATACCTAATTATGCATATTTGGGCTGTGTTAGAGTGCTAACAAAAGCTCTAGAAAGCAACAATTACCTCTGTTGCTTAGCTACATAGTTTAAAATATTCCTATTAAGTGCAGATCACCAGAGAGGCGGGAGCGACAAACGCACACATGTGCTCCACAATGCTGCTCACTGTGCGGCTGCCAACTGCTAGCATTTTGGGTCATTTCCAGTTTACATAATTGTTTGGTTCAACTGTTTGTTATATGCTAAAAGAAAATATTTATTAATTATTCTTCAGAAAAAGAGGAGCCCTGCCGACAGAGGTGCCTACGTGCATCGCGTGCGTTGGTTTCCAGGGATCTTCTGCAAAGTGCAAACCAACTTTCTGCGTTCCCAAACCCCTCCTGGGTTTTCACGGTGGGCCTACGAAAAAAATCCCAGCTAGCTTTGAACTTGACGGATCTGTCTGTGACAGGGTGCGGGTTTCTCCCAGCACTGTAATGCGGCTGTCTGCTTTTTTAAAGAGGGGTTATCTCCCCACCAAGGAGCGTAGGGATAGAGCTTGTGCCTTTGCCACTGGAGTACTGACGTCGCTCCGCCTGCAGGGCTGGAGAGGCCTGGGCCCGGGATGTGAGGCTGGTGCTCCTGTCTGCCCATACGAGCTGGTGTCTGCGTCCCCACCATGAGCACAGCAGCCCTGCCCTGTGGCCTGTGGTCATGGCCAACTCTGAACACCAATAGGCATTCAGTCAAAGCTTGCCTTTGTCTTCCGCACTTACTATTTTCTAAGACAGTGACAGCAGGCGATACAAAAGACCTGTTTTTCATTTAGAATAAGGAATAAAACTGTCCCTTAGGAGAGGCAGGGTCCCCAGGGTTAACCGGCCTAGCAGCCTTCATGGACTACATATACGACCACGGCACTCTTCTGTTTCAGCTTAGTGAAGCAGAGGGCCCGTGCACACCCCACAGGTGAGATGTTCAGGTCAGGGAACAGACTGCCAGCCCAACACCTCCTTCCCACTTGACTGTGGTCAGGCCCTTGCTCTCCTGAGTTCTCATTTACAAGACGAGGATGATTCTAGGACCCAGTGACGGGATGACCCATAGACCCTTCCTAGGACAATAGACTCAAATGTCCCTGGCATGGTGTATTTCTTTTAATCTTCACAATTACTACAAGAAAGAGAAGCTACAGTTCTAGGGGCAAAAGGCTTATGCAAGATACATGGGGAGGTTGACCCTCACGGCTCCCACCCCAATTCCCTATCCTGTGACATGCTATTGCGCCTCTGCGGTCTAGGAATGCTGTGTGCCGAAGGTGATGTTTTCAAAACACAGCTGCCTTTAGGAGAAACTGCCACAAATACTAATAGCCTATTATTTTCCTAAATTTGGGCATTTTCAAAGGTGAATTTATATGAATATACTAGAACGAAGCTGTCAGCTAACGTGCGATGAGTACAAGAGTGATCTTTAAATTACAGATAAAAAATATGCAGAACAAATAACACAGTAACAGAAAAGCTAGCAAACAAGTCAACCTCAACTTTGCCAACACCATAAAAATGATAGGTTGAAAAATACCCCAGGGGTATTCTGAGTTGTCGCTCTTGTACACATGATAATGAATTCTTCAATGTCTAGTGGCTGTTCTGCATCAAGTCAGCTTTAGAAAGCCCAACTAAAAAAATCATAACATATTTTGAATTGACTTTGTCAATATAACTGGATTTTATCATCACTGGATTTCAATTCAAGTTCTGTAACTTGTCAGGTTATTTCTACAGGTAAATTTATTTTCTGAGCTTCTTGGAGATGTAAATTTGAAAATGAACTAAACATTCAAGTTCTCAGACTGGAGTAGTTTGTCCCTTATTTGTTACTTATTGAGAGATGAGTTGCTAAAAGTATCATCCCAGCCCCTAGAACTTCTAGGGCTGGCACAGATTTGCCTGAATTGTGGCATACGGTCGTGTGCTAGACACTTCCACGTAGGCCACATTTCTCCCACTTTGAGCTCTCTCTTGTTTTCCCTTCTGCAGTGGGAAGGTCTGTGCACGTCCTACCTTCTGAACGTGCAGTCTTCCCCATGAGAAGGGTATATTTGCGTGGTTTTGGCCACATTCTCTTTGGAGATTTTGCTATAAAATGGACCAAAACGTTTACAGATTTGAGTACATGACCTCAACGTCATAAAAACTATCCACTCCTTATTTGAACTTTGTAACTGAAGATACGGTGGGCACACACCCGGAGTAAAGAGACTGGAATACATGAGAGGATGAATGGAGAGCGCTTTTGTCAGGCTGGGCACTAACTCAGCTCTCTGTCTTTCTTTCTGGGAGGGTTAGGAGAGAACTTCCCCAGAAGGCTCAAAGTAACTTAGAACCTTTGCTGTCTTGATCAGGGATAGAAACATCTATGGTCTGTCATTTCTGGAAATTGTGACTTTATAACTTGTCACTGTTAAAATTTGGTCCAGTCTTCATTCCAAAAGGAGCCAGATAAACAGATTATGATACACTGTTAACTAGGGAATAATGATTCTGCTTGTTTCCTAATTATCTTCTTTTTGACACATAACAAGATGTGTTACTTTACGTGTAAAATCTCTGGTATTCAGTGATCTCATCGGCAGCACTGAGACCATAACCACAACACCTGGGATATCATAGTGTAGATTAAATTATATACAAAATGTGATTTAAAAACCAAGGTCAATGTTTAAATTTTAAATATTTATTACAAGACAAGACACATTGCCATTAACTGCCTCCAAATACTCTCCTTTGCCTATAACCTATTTATCTTATCATTCTTGGCACTTTCTGAAGCAGCCTGCTGTTAACATTTATGGAAATTTCTTACAAATAAAAGCATCATGGAGTATCCTCATCCACCTCACTCACTGGATGTAGCATTATGCAACTCCTGGCTCTTCAGAATGATCATGAAAACTAAGCATTTTGGAATTCAAGATATTCAGGCAGTTGCAAAGGAGAAAGGCACTCACAAAAGAGAACTTTCAGAAAAAGGCAAAAAGGATGGGATCAATATTTTGAAGTACAGGAAAGTGTTTTTAGGAAGATGATGGGAATGTTTCTCTTAACTTTTTAAAATGTAAACATTCATAATAGTCTTTGACCACACTTTATAAGGTATGTGTTTGGAATATATAAAGATCCAAAAAGCTGTGGTTGCTACTGCTGTGATTTTAGCATATTCATAATTGTTAGGAATGATTCTAATACTACATAGAAAAACAGCATCTGTGAACGTGTAAATAGACGTCCATTGGCACACATCACTGAATGCTTTACTGAATACATCTGAACAGTACAGTTTGATCAATGTTAAACATAAATGACGATCGAACCACTATAAGAGAAAACAGGAAGTCACTAAGCCAGATACCATTTTTGAATTCATAAATCTTACAAGAATGTGTTAAGGCAAATATTTTCCTAAAATGACTCACTCACTTTCCATAAAACTCAACCTGAAAGTTTTATAGGAAATAAAATAGTTGAAGTTGATAATAATTTACAGGAGATCCGTGAGGCTCTAAAACATCCTAAATGTGGAAAACTCAGACATTTCACTTCATTGAGTTCAATCAGCACACAGTTTTATTTTAACCCCAGAATCTCCAACTACTTCTAAGACAACATTACTGGAGATAAGGCAAATCTGATTTGAGATTTCTGCTCAAGCAGTAAATATATTCCATGTAATTTTAAAATAGCTCATTAAACATTCAAAGAAGTGTCCGTGTAGTAGAATATATAGACACACCCATTTCATTTTCTTGTGAGTTCGTGCTTTAGATTTTATCTTTCATAAATTTTGGAACATTCTCCTCAATTTCAGCCTCCTGCCAAAACAATCAATGATATTGCAACTGTCAGAAATATGTCATGACCAAGGACTAAGCGCAGCGACTGTGAACTGGTTAGATGAATCCTAAAGTTTCAAAATAATAGCATTCTAAGTTTCAAAATAGGAACTACATTCCATTTAGTACACAAAGATGCCTGAAGAGTGAGTGAATAATTGAATCAACTATGTAGCGTGTTTATAAAGCAAAGTTAAATGATTTGTTTTTAGAAATAATGGGGACAGTGATACATTCCCAATATTATTTTCCTAATGAAAGGGCTTCTAGGATGATAACTTCAAGTCACTTCTACGGTCTTGTTAAAAATATTTCTTTAAATACATAGACTATATTAAGGTTACAGACCATCTGCGTGTCCTCATATTGTCATTACCAATTATATTTTGTAGGATAAATAATGCTATGTGTATTGATTAAACAAAATTAAATGTTTTAGATATGTATAGTCATTAATGAGCATTATATAGAACTTGACCATGGAAAGATATCTTAAAACTTAAGTAAGCCATGCAATTTAAAGGATTCTTTTAGGAAATAGACATCCATTTCAGTAGGCAGACGAAGAACTCTTTACCTTTGGGGCTTAATAGCTTTTTTTCTTTTGTTCGATAAGAGGAACAGCCCAATCCTGTATGTTAAAAAAATGAACCGAGGGCAAGACCTCTCTTTTGTGTACCTGTGGTGCCCTGCAGTTATTGATTAAAAATAGGCCCTCCATAAGTGACTAGTAAGCAAAAGAAACGATTTGCTTCAAACTCCAAATGAACTTTTACAGTCAAATGGACCATGGTTCTACATAAGACTGAATCTCGATGCCGGGGACTAGATCACACCGGGCCTTTCCTCCTCCTGGCTACCTGCGGCAGAGTCGTCAGTTTCCAAGAGACTGTCTTCCTCCGTCTTGTTGCCCTGGTCTCCTCTGTGGTCTGCGCTTGGGCTGTAGTGTCGGGGCTTCATCAGCAGGGATTTCCTTTTGTTGACTGGGACGCCCAAAGCCTGCTCCTCGGCTCTCCTCTTCTTTGCCACAGAACAGTCATAGGCAACACTGCGGTGAGTGGGGAAAAGAAGAGGATGGTAAAACAGCCATCACTGCCGTTTGGAATTAACTTTCATAATGTATAACCTGAAGACTTAAATTAGAATCGTAGAACTACAGGCTTAGGGTTAGCTGGCGGCACCAACAGAGACAGCATATCTGAAGAGTCCGTTGAATTTACTGTCTATCAGAATAGTGTTTACTTTTTTCTTTTTTTTAAACCATCCTTAATCCCGAGTAAGCATATGTTAAGCTAATGTGCAAAATATGCCACCAGATACAAAATACATATCCGGTGTAGATAAATCACAAGGTTCTTCACGCCATTGTTTGCCACTGAAACTGCTTATCTCTGCCACCATTGTGCCTCAAACTTAAGAAGCCACAAATCTTGGGCTCTGGATCGAATGGAAGAGCTACTGAGCAAGAGGACAAGCTATGAGAGTCAATCAATCCATCTCCAGGCACCAACAAAAAAAAAAAGTGAAAAAAAATGCTATGTGGCATTCTGCCTTTTGATTCTCACCCATTTGGCACATAGAACAAACAAAAAGAGGGAAAATAAGATTAGATTTCACAAAAGTGGACAACAATTTATCCTTATTCCTGTTCTCACATGGTTTTTCTGGAAATGCTCCCGAGAGTAGTCCTTTCAACATGGATTTCCTACATGTGCGTCACTCAGAATTAAAGCAGATCACCCTACGTGTGAAGTTAAGACAAACATTTTCTTGGCAAGATCCATGAAGAAGAGAAGGCTTCGCCAACAGTGAGTCTATGCGAGATAGTCATTAAATACTCTGAAGAAGAAATTCAGGAGCATTAGATGAAAAACTCAGAGAAGAGAATCTTGGACTCATAGGAACAAGTTATTATTAATTCTGTCCCTAAAAGATGATTGAAGTTTCAGTACTGCTTCTAAATAAAGGCCTAAAACATCAGTGTGGAGATGATGGCCTCTACACTGAAGACAAGTCGACAATAGTCATACACAACTTCCTGACTACAGATAAGTAGATCCAGATCCTCCAAGGGAGGAGAAAAGATCATCCCCTCCAGGAAAATGGAAACAAAAGAAACTTTCTCTTTGTGGAAGTTAGAGATATCTCCCAAAATGGAAAATGAGAGAATTAAAAATTAGTGTGATGAAAAGAGATGAGAAAGGGTTCTCAGTAAATTAATATGATTTCACAAAATGTCTCTGATGAGCCTAAATTTACAGTGATCATGTAGAAATGATGGTGCAAAAGAGAAAATGACCAGATAAATAAAAGACCCAAGGATGTATTAATATGAAGTCTTCAGAAAGTGGAGAACTACATCGGCTAAAGGAGTTGGTTTGCAAAGGAACACACAGGTTTACCATATGGTGCAGCCTAAGAGGGCAAAGACAAGTGGGATCAGCTTCCTGGTTACAAGAGACTTATTTCTGAAAGGAGAGGCAAAGAAATACCTCAAGCATTAAGATGAGTGTAATGTTCCTAAGTGTGTGAAGAGAGTTCAAGAAGTTCCTTCACCTTCTAAATCAAAAGAATCTCTACACCAAAAGCTCAGAAAATATATAGGCAATGTCACTGAGCTTTTATAAGGAAAGAAAAATATTTGTAGAAAACGAGACAGGCTCCTACCTCATCAGATATTAAAGCAGAAAAGAAAATGGACTTTCAGAACCATAGTGATTTAGGACTGATATTGGTATTGGTTAAAAAAAAAGGCTTAAAAATTGTGTGGAAGTAAAGATTTTCCGTAATCCTCATTTTAATTATTTTTGTATAAATACTCAGAAGTAGAATTAGTGAATCAACAGTAGTTCTATTCTTGAAGAATTTCCATACTGTTTTCTATGTTTATTGAAGAACTAATCATAATAGCCAAAATATGAATCATTTTCCATGGACTCATTTTCCATGGACAGATGAACACATAAAGAGAGCAGAATGCTAGTCCATATTTAATAGGAAGAAAGTTTTGCCACATGCAACAACACGGATGAAGCTTGAAGACATCACTTTAAGTGAAAAGAGCTGGCCACAGAGGGGAAACCATGCATGGGTCTGGTGTATGAAGTAATCAAATTCATTGAGTAAAAACAGTGAAATAATGGGTCCTGGGAGCTGGGGTGAGTACAGAGCAGGAGATACTGAAGAACAAGCACAGACTTTCAAACAAGATAAACTCTTGAGATTTGTTGTACAACACTGTGCCTAAGATCAACAAAAATGTATTACACCCTGATGAATTTGTTAGGAGGATAGAGCTCATGTTAAATGTCCTTGATACAATAAAGTTTAGGAAGAGGAAAGGGGAGGAGGGTAGACTTGCCCAAAGCAGGAAGTATTTGCTTGTCAATGAGTCCAAGCATGGTGAGGGTGGTTGACAAGGACTGATCAATCAGAAAACTACCATTTCTTCCTGTGGTAATTGGAGGGAACACATACTAACTGATTCTCACAACCTTTATTTTGTTAGTAGTCATTCAACATTACTTAGGAAGGTAAGTAGCATTCTCAGAGTCAAATAATTAGTAATTGGTAGAATTTATATTTGAAACCAAGTCTACTAGGCCCCAAGGCTCATGTTTTATCCTCCGTGCTGTTGGATCAGGACAGCAGATTTGGGAGAATTCTGCATGCCCAGGACAAGTCATTGAGACAGAAGCTGAATAAAAGAATGACCTCCTGGGGTAGGGGGAGATTTAGCTCAGTGGTTCTGGTGTCTGCCTAGCAAGCCCAAGGTCTCTGGTTCGATCCCCAGTAAACACATACAATAGTATAGAAAGTGGTGGCCCAAGCCCACTGGCAATTAGTACCACACACCACAAATCCCAGGCTTAGTGGCTCAAACCTATAAACTTAGCACTTGGGAGGCAGAGGCAGGAGGATTGCTGAGTTTGAGACTTGACTGGGCTACACAGTGAGCTCAGGGCTAACCTGAACTACAAAAGCATGACCCTGTCTCAAAAAAAAAAAATTCCCCAATGTTGTGTGTGATTGTGAGCTGTATACAAAATGAACCAATAAGAATTCAATTGAAAAAAACAATGACCTCCACAGTCAAAGGAAAGGTGTTGGCTAGAGGGCCTTGCCCGGTGACTTGGGTGTGATGTGTAGGACACTGGGTCAGTCTGAGGATGGTACTGAGTTGCAGCATGAAAAGTGTGCTGCAGAACCTATTTAAGAACCTTTGGTGCCCACAGGCTGGAGCAGTAGGGTGAGTTTGTGAGATGATTTTTTTTTAATGGTAATGAAAAATCAAGCTCCATTTTTGGGTAGAAACAATCCATGCAAGCCTTGGTTGAAAGAGATAGGTAAGATTTTATCAAAGCACAAGTTTGGCTTAAAATAAAGCACTGCTTTTTTATGTTAACATCCCATGAAGCAACATCATAACCTAGCCGCACAATCTGCAGCAAATGGTTGGATCTTTTGACCATCAAATTGCCCATGTAGCAAATGGAGATGAAATTTTTCTATCATATGTTTTGAGGCTACAAGAGATAATATCTGTGCTGACAGTGACTAATGTCCGCAATGAAGGAACTGTCTGATTCTCAGCCTAGTGCTCCCTGGACTTTATCTTCACCGGCTGACACTGTCCCACTGTAGCCTTTCCCATCTTAGCCTAGCACACCACACAGAGTATGCATGGATGTGTCTCCATAGGTGAGTTCCATCTTTGTATATATCACTTATATTTACAGAGACTGCACTGCATTTACGCATAACATTTGCTCTAAATCTCACATTTAGTGCATTCTCCACTGCAAAGTACCCACAGCCCAGGCAGCATTTGGAGCTAAAATGAAAGGCTTTATAATAAATATTACCCTTTGTGTGTGCATAGAAAATGGTCCCTTTTCCTAGTTTTCCCTGAGGGCACACTATTTTGGCTTTATTGTGACACTTCGCTGTGACATTGCAATGAGGGAAAGCCATGCTTTACATGTCACTGAGAGAAATGCCACAAAATGCTAACATATCTTCTCAAGGTTGCCAGAAATCATTTCCACTGGGTTGTGTTTTCCCATCTGCGGAGCTCTGAAATGTTAAGGAAATAAATGAGCTCTATTATCTATATTTTTCTGGTAGATGAGAAAGAAAGAGAAAAAAATACACTCAGCCCTGCATTTATTGTTCTATTCAATCAAACTGTTGCTTTAAACATCCGGAGGCCCCAGGGAACTTTATCAATGTACTAAATATTTTTCAACATCATATTTCAGGTTTTTATTTTATTACAGTATCTCTAAATGATTTGTGTTTACCTGAGAGAAACTTTGGGGTTTTATATTTCAGGAAACTTCCTCTTAGACATCTGCATTCTAATTTGAAATGCTATTCTCTTTGATGTGCTATAACTGAATTTTTAAAAATCGCGAAGGCAAACTATAATTATACAACATTCATGATAAATTCAGTCCTGGAGGTATGTTTAGAAGCCAAATTCATTGAACTTTCAGAAAAGATACAACAAATTAGGAAACTGTGAATTCCCCAAATCTGCTCAACAAACAGGGCTTTCATTTTATCTTGTATGTGGCAATCATAAAATCTCAAAGCGAGTTATCAGAAGATATGAAACCAACTTAAAAAATGCAGGTCCAGCAACAGATGTAGTTTGAACACACCCCCAAAGAGTAAAGTTTATAAATAAATGGAGACTATGAAACTCTGAGTCTAGGAAAATCAGTTATATGTTCCAATATCTTCATGGAAAATTTATAGCAGGAATTCTGACTGATTTCTTTTAATTAGGTAGAATACCACAATCTCATTAAAGGGCCAGGAAGAATGAAAATGAATTGAGACAGAAAAAAGAAAATAAGTATGATGATGGAAAAGGCAAAAAATATATCACTTACAAAGACATGATTGTGTTTGAGAAAAATCCAAATGAATCTATAGATAAATTTTAACTTAATGGAGTAAATCTAGTAAGATTACTACTCAAAGATTAATTGCACTACATAAATCGGAAAACAATTAGAAAATAAAAATTAAAAACTAATGTCATTTACAATGGATAGATATGTGAAATAACTTAGGAATAAATCTAACAAATGACATGCAAAATTCTTTGCAAAACAAAGAGCACACTGAAAATATTTTACAAGGCCTAAGTAAATGGAGAGATTTAAAATGATCACAGTGCAAAAGTAGTTGGCTACAAGATTTTAATTTTCTTCAGTTTTGTCTATTAGAGTCAAAGTAATCCCTGTCAAAACTTCAAGATGATTTTTAGAAGAGATCAAAAAGCTAATTGCACAATTTCTAAGGAAATGAGCAGAATCAAGAATAGTAAAGACAACCCTGAAGAAGAGAAAAAGTCAGAAAGAGACTGTCTTGGATATGAAAGCATGTGAAACTAGTTCTTGAGACAGGACACCCCTGGTGCAAACATAAACAGACAGGTGGGAGAGAATAATTGTTGCATCCATTGGTTCCAGAAATAGTTACAGTTAATTCACAACAAATGTGTCGCTGAGGATGCAATTATTTCTTAAGTGAATGGTGCTCCACCCATGAGATACCTATAGCCTGAACTTGTAGCACATACAGTTTTTTTCTTCTGTATATATGCTGTACTTGCCACTGTGTCATCCACAGTCAATTGTGATCAAAAAATATTAAATGAAATATTCCAGAAATAAACAATTGGCAAGTTTTGAGTTGTGGGCTGTTTTGAGTAGTGATGAAATTTGGCACCATCCTGTTCCATCTCATCCCGGATGTGAATTATCCCTCTGTCCGGCATATCTACCCACATAATCTACCATCTATTAGTCAAGCAGAGGTTATCTTAGATGTCAAATGGACTGTTGAGGTATTATAGTGTTTATATCCATGGAACTCCTGTTTACTTAATAATAGTCACAAAGTACAAAGAGTTATGATGCTGGATAGATGGGTATGTCAAAGAGAGGCTGTAAAATGCTTTAAGTGAGAAGATGAACATTCATGACTCCCCAAATAGAGTTTAATGCTATCTAGGCTTTCACAATTCACTGGGAGACTCGGAACATACCAGCTGCCAACAAAGGTGGACCATTATTGGACAACAATGATCTCGGAAGAATTACAGATTTAAAATTTACACTGTAGAGCAACAAAGACTCTAGAAGAAAAGTGAGGCCATATTTCCATGATCTTGCTGTAGACAAACATTTGCTGAGTAACTTACAGAAAACACTAACTGAAAAGAAATAATGATAAATCAGAATAAGTACTGAAAACTTACATATAACAAAAAGTATCATCAAGTATGTGATGTTTTCCTATCAAAATCCTGTTTCTTGACCATTTTTTAAAAATTGATTTTATTGGTATACTTTATATAGACATGATGATCACCATTAACTTCAAGGGTTTGTGACACAACTTAATTCTCATTTTTCCCATTCCTCTGCTCACCTTACAATCTCTTCTCCTACTTGCATAAGCTTTGCTTCCTTTTTACCATCAATTTTTTTCTTTGCTTTCTTTATTTTACTCCTACCTCCATTTTCCCTTTGAATATTTTCTACTTCCCCATATCTATCATACATTTTAGAACTCATTTACACCTTCAGTTTGTCATACCAGAGAAAAGGTATGGTATTTATACATCTGTGACTTTTTTATTTCACTTACGAGTGTGTTCTCAAGGTTTACCATTTTATATAGCATATAGAAGTAGGGACAATTCACCAAGCTCTGTTCCTTTGATGTATGCAACCTTCCATTTGTATATTGTACTCTTTAACACAGGTTCTAAAAGACAACTAAAAGGGCAAGAAAGAGCATGAGAAGATCTTTCTGCAGAAGCAGAAGATAACTGCAATACATACACTGTTAAAGTCTGTACATGCTACAGAAGGTATAATGAATTCTTCCCCCAAAATAAGAAAAAAGAAAAACAACCAACTGTAACAATAGACTAAAGAACCCTTCATTATTTACGTTACAAGGAAACATTTCACCAATCCACAAACACAGAGGTTCACAATCTCTTTCTCTCTATGGAAATGCAAGAACCTACAATTAGGTATCATTCATTACTACCAAGATGTCTCAAATGGAAAGACAGACATCAAATTTCTATGACAATCTGAGCAACTGGAACTGTCATATATCACTGGCGCGGGTAAGTTGCTATGGTTACTATAAAAACAATTGGGTGTTATCTAGTACAACTGAATATACATCTAGCTTGTGGCCCAGAAACTCCACTCCTGGATATACCTGTCTTCATCACTTTGCCCCACAGTACCCAACACCCACAACTTAAAGGAGAAGAGGTTTATTTTGGCTCTTGGTTTTGCCTGTAGTTAGCAGGTTCCAAGCATGAGAGAGAACTGTGGGCAGAAGAAAAGGTGCTCACCTGCAGCAGTGAGGGAGCAGACGGAGAAGGGAGGAGTCAGTCAAGGATGTCCCTTTCCAGGTCTTGCCTCTGTATTCCATCTCCAACCAGGCCTCACCTCCTAACATCATCTACCGAGCTCATTAGTGGATGAATCTCGCCATGAATACAGCAGCCCTATGTTCCAGTCATCTTCCAAATACTTGAGACATTTGGGCCATCTTAGATCTGAATCAAAACACCACATGATGGAAACATGTCCTTGCGTGCTCCACCATGTTCACAGCAGCGTGCTGTCCAAAACGACCAACAGTATACGTTCCAGTGCCTAGCACGGGTAGGAGGTGGTGAAATATTCACACACCTGGATGCTGCACAGCCAGGAGGAGAAGACAATCTTGTATTAATAACACCAAAGAATAACCAAACATACTGTTGAATGAAGGAAACCAGACAGCAAAAGCCTCAAGCCATAATCTATATGAGAGCGCCCCAAAAAGTGGTTTCTTCGAGAGGACTGTGAGTTGGGTGGTTTGAAGAAGACACCTGGGGTGCTGCTAAGATTTTGTTTCTTTGTTTTGAGTGGTGATTTCATAGAGATATACATTCCATATATGTTCCATATATATATATATATATATTCCATATATGTTTTTTTTCCTTGGAAACTTAGATCAATTTACTGGCTGGTATGAAGTTTTGGAAATGTGAATTGCACCCACATGTCTCTGTGGAAATGCAAGAACCTACAGTTAGGTTTTTGATTGCCAGAAGCCTTTATAGACTCAAAGTCAAAAGTCCACAGTTCGCGTAGGTCTGCGACCCAGTGACACCAGTGATAAGTAAGATTTAACGTATACAATCATGCTCTGCCTTTTCTGGGACATGGATTCTAGGAACACCCTCAGCCCCCCCACACAGAGTATCCAAATCCAATGATATTCAAATCTCTTATATAAAGTGGAACAGTATATCCAAATAACCTACCCTCATCCTCTCCTGTACTTTACTCTACATTACTTATAATACCTAATATAATGTAAATGCCATATAAACAATTTTTACATTGTATTGTGTAGGGAATGATTGAAAGAAAAATTAGTCTGTACGTGTATAATACAGATGCAGTTTTTTTCTGAATGTTCTTAACTCTTAGTTGAATTCTTAAACGTGGAGCCTATGAATACAGGGGTTGGCTATATTTACAGTGTTCCACATAGAGCTCTAAATTATTTACATGCACCAGTTCATTGAATTTTTATTGTAGCCCTCTAATGCTATAACATTTCTAAATGAAAGAAATGCTTGGAAGAAAGCATTGGAAGAGTTGTATGGTCAATCATCACAAAGCCAATAATGAAAGAGTCTAGATTTTAACCGAGTGAGTCTGGACCTACATTCTGACCTATTAATTATCATTCAACTCTATCCTTCAGTTTAGTTGCCACATAGTGTTCAGTGATTTAATAAACTCATACAATTTAGTCCACTGAATGAACACAATCATGCAAGACTATTCAATTTTTTTTTTTTTTTTTTTTTTTGCTTTTTGGAGACAGGGTCTCGCTTTGTAGTTCAGGCTGGCCCTGAGCTCACTATGGTGCCCAGGCAAGCTGCCGCGAACTCAGCAATCCTCCTGTTTCTGCCTCCCGAGTGCTGGGATGACAGGCGTGAGCCACCACGTCCGGCATTGTGGTATGCAGTGTTGATTGTTGGTGGAGCATTATATGTGGTTACCGGGGATCGAACTCAGGTCCTTGCGCTTGTGAGGCAGGCGCCGGAACCACTGAGCTAACCCTCCGGCCCCATATTCAAAGTTTTCTAAATGATCAGTCTTACTTTGTAGAGGTCAGAAATGAATGAGGACAATTGTTGAAATTTACTTGGTTTACAATTTTAATACCCCATCTTTCTTAAAAGATGAAAAGCCATTATGCTGAGACACTGGAGGAGAACATTTTCTTTGACTTAGGAAAGACATCTTCACCTGTCATGCACTAAGTACAGAAAAAGGCATGATTAAGGAGAGGTTTATATTTTTGGCTGAGAGTTTGTTTTGCAAATATTCTGCAGTGAAAGCAATGTGTACAGTTAGCCTAATTATCCAATTTTTAAATTATTTTAAGGAAGGAACCATGTTTGAGTTCATTTTCATTCCATGCCACAATTTTAAAACAAATTCATTTATACCCAGAATAGTGATTATTAATTAAAAGCAATTGACAGCCTTATAAAACTCCTTTCACAAACCTCTTGGTTAAAAATACTTAGCAATTACTCAACAATATAAATTTATATTTATGCTATTTATATTATGCTATGGTTCTAGCTTATAGGTTTATAAAGATGTCCATTCAACAAATACGTATTCAGTGCCAATAAAGATACGGCATTGATTAAAACTGTCTTCCTAGAGTATTTATTTTAGATAAAAAAGCTAGAAAATTTGCAAATTGGATAAGATGTACAGTATGTTTGAAGATAAATGTTTCAGAAAAATAAAACACGAAGAGAAAATGCATGGAAGCAAAGGGTCAAATAGATAATGTGTTAGATAATGTGTTAGTCAGCTTCTCATTAGTATAACAAAACATCTGAAGTAAGCAGCTTAAAAACAGGTTTGTTTTGGGTAACAGTTTTGGAGACTTCAGTCCTACAACAGTTAGCCCTGTTGCATTTAGGCCTAGGGCAAATCCACAATGGTGGTAGCACATTATCATGAAATAATTGTCCTCACGACTGAGATGCAAAAGAATGAGAGCAGGAGAAAGATGCCAGGCTCACAGTCCTACCAGGCTCTGGCTCTTACAGGTTCTACAACCTGCCAATAGTGACTAGCTGAGTATCCGGCCTTTAGAAAATAGCCTTTGGGTGACCTTGCAGCTCTGAACAACAAGAATTAGGATGATCAAGAAAAGTGCTATCAGTATAATTAAATTTTAGTAAAGATCTCAAGAAGATAAGGAAAAATGTACAGAAAGAAGTAGCCACAGAATTTTAGGCATCAGGACAGGCAAATGCAGAAGTCCTAAGGCAGTACTATGCCAGGTATGTTTGCAAACAAGCATTGAAGCTCAAGTCCAGTGAGTGAGTGAGAGAATCATAGAAATTCATGTCAGAAAAATAATAGATCCAGATGGTGGCAAGAATTACAGATGATTTTAGAGACTTTGACTTTCAGTGAGATGCATAGACTTGGTGGTATGTGTTGATTTGAATGTTAGTAGGATGACCCTGGCTTTTGTGGTGGGCACTGGCTATATAAGTCACAAGGTTAGAAACCAAGAGAGTGGGTAGGAGTTATCGCAATAATCCAGATAAGAAATGATGGGTGATTTGGGGGAG
>PVIC010032039.1:0-20846 GCA_004025085.1 Thryonomys swinderianus
GTATTACTCTGCCATAAAGAATGACAAGATCGATCCATTTAGGTGCAAATGGAGACATCTGGAGGATATACTAATAAGTGAAATCAATAGATCACAGATAGACAATTTCCGGATCTTCTCTTTGGCATGAACACCTGTAGATGCAAATGAGTTCTAGAAAGTAGGACAGCTTTTATAGAGTGGAATATTTCTATACGAAGCTTGGTGTGGGAATGTGATGAGCGGAAGGAATAAATATGATACAGAAAGAAAATAAAAGAGCATGTATAAAGGGGGGAGGAGGGGGGAGTGGGTAGGGATATGGGTAAAAGTGAGAATTAACTTGTGGCATATACTGGTGCAAATTTCCCAATGTTATATGTGATTTTGAGATGTATATAAATTGTACCAATAAAGAATTCAATTAAAAAAAAAGAATAAAGGGATTATAATTTCATCTTTATTTACATGTATCTTGTGAATGCTAGGAAAGAGAAGATATACATTTTTGATATTTAATGTTCATAGAAAACTGAATTTTAGATACAGAGTCTTTATAAGGTAGAAGTTAAAAGAGGTGAATAAAATTATTTGACATAATTTATCAAGATCTTCCTTATGACTAGTATTTTGTCTATAACCTCACTGATTTTTCTCTGTCTGAAATATAAGTTACTTAATTTTCACCACTCACTTCAATGCATAAAACATTTATGGGCCAATACTATAAACATTTTCTAGTTCCTTTTGCTTCCCTTTTTCAAGATGTATGAAGACATTAGGTAAATTCTCTGCTCATTTCTCTCATTTCCCTAGTGATCTATCAGTAAATCTTGGCAAACCTCATAGCTTTGAATCTCAGATTATGTATTACTCTAGCTTCCACTTGCTATTTTTCAAAACTAATTCTGCAATCAACTTGTTTCAAATTTCTCATATTCACCTCTATGGAGCAAGACATAATGAATAGTGCCACAAGTTGATTTTTCCAGAAAACAGAGAGAAAGGCAAAATTAACACACAAACAATTTATTGGGAAATAACTCTTACCAAAGAAAAATTGGTAAGGAGACCAGCCAAGGTAGTCAAAGTCTCTGCTAACCCAACAGGGAAGTGTGGAACAAAATGTGTCTGTTTAAAGGTCCAGCCCCATAGTGAGCAGAAATGACCAGGTCCTTGTAAAGCTGCCTTGACAATTCTTTGGAGACTGCCTGGAGAATAGTATAGCTTTGCCCCGAAAATCGAGGTGGATTCAGAAACCTAACAGGTGGAGCTGTTGATTAGCCATACTCCTTGAGCATGGGCAACAACAATGGTGTCTAGTATTGTCAAACTGTTGTCTATATTGCACGCTTCTGTCCTTGTCTTATTCAGCTAGCTCCAAAATTTCCTCCTTGTAGTGTTAGTAAAGTCTTTGAGTAAAGGATATATGTTGAATTTATTTTCTTTAACTACTAATGACTAGCAGAGTGACTATAATGTATGTAAAAAATAACTGCTAATCATTATTAAATTACTGAATTTAGCCCCTGTGTATAGAGCCATTAAGCGACAGCTCCCATTCTAAGTCATCAATGTTGGTTCTTTGCAACTCAAAAGAAAGCTGAATTAAACTAAATTGCTCCTTGAAAACTTGCATATTCTTCCACCATTGTATGCACCAAAGAAACCCTGTTGTTTATTCTGTTGCTTCTTACAAAAACAATTTTCTAGCTTCCCTTACACATTCTTTTGAACTGAAAAACCTTGGTTATCATTTCGATATTCAGCTTCCTTTGCTATTGTGGATTTTGGCCCAAACTCAGCTCTCATTAGGGACAGCTTCCATGGATCTCTCCTATCCTGTAACAAAGATTATCCAGTGGAACCCTAAATCTGAGCTCAGTGACAGCCCCCTTTCCCAGCATAGCCCCTTTACTTCTTGCAATTGTACCAGTAGGGAACAAAAGGGTGTCCAGTTTCCTTTTTAATTGCTTATACTTCCTTTGTCTCTCTTATATTCTGATATAAGTTTAATAAGAAAGCTTGCTTTTACCCACTGCAACTCTTAGTCATCCCCAAATCCACCCAAGTGGTTTTTGAACTTTATGAAATCAATTAAAAAGATTGCTTAATTTCCTTTTCTTTATATTTTTGAGAAAATAATAGAATCTGAAACTTACAAAGTTTCATTAGAAGTGCATAAATCCCTCCCTGGCCCCCACTAAAAACATTTCCCATGTTTCTCATTATCTGGTAGATTATTGTTGTCGTTTTTATACCAGACTGTTGGAAATTTCATGTTAAGTGCTTCATTAATAATGTTTTGTGCTTTAGAAATATTTGAAACAGATAAATCTTGACAGGAACAGAACTTATTTATTTTATTCTTTGTGTTTAACATCACAGGGAACAGTTTTAAAACAATTTTGCTTGTATTTCAAGACATAAAAACCAGTACTTTACAAACTGTAGCCACAGAAATAGAATTAATTACTGGAAGGATAATAATGGCTTTACAATTTAAACATAAATGCTTGCTTTTATCAGTAACAAAAAAAGATAAAAATCACTGCATCGAGGTACAGAGAAAAGAAAAAAATCATACATTTTTCCTGGAATGATAAAGTAAGCTCATGAGTTTGTCAACAATAGGTTCGTATAGGAAATAAACATTAAAATGGAAAATTTCTTGTTTCATTTTCTTTATTCAAAAACACTTTGTGATTCTCATTTTGGCAGTTTTTGTCAGTAATTCAGTTTCCAGTAAAAAGTAAAGCTAACTTAATTTTCTATTCAGTTTGGTACTCTGCACATTATTATTTTTTAAATTGATTTTATTGGTATGTCTTATATATACATTATGACCACATTCAACGTGGAGAGTTTGTACCAGTACATAACATACTTTGATTCTCTTTTTTTCCCATTCCCTTGCCCTCACTACAACCCCTTCACCCCCTATATATGTAAGCTTTTATTTCTGCTTTTACTACCATATTTGTCTTTCCCTTCTTTAATTTCCCTTACCTCCCTTTTCCCTTTTCTTTTTGAACATTTTTTTTCTTATTTCACAATACCTACCATACATTTTGGAACTCATTTACACCTTCAGTTTCTCATACTAGAGAAATGAAATGGTATTTATGCATCTGTGTACTACTTATTTCACTTTGAGTATGTCCTTGAGGTACATCCATTTAAGTATAAGTGATTCAAGTTTATCATTATTAGTGGCTGAGTGATACTCCATTTTATTTAAAAAACTGCATCTTTTTCTAGTCTCCTGTTGATGGACATTTGGGCTATTTCCAAGATTTATGTTTTACAAACTGAGCTCTATAAACATGGGTGTACATATGTCACTATGATATGATTTTTTAAATTCTTTTGTGTATATACCTAGCAGGGAATTAGCAGGGTCAAATGGACCTCAAGTCTTAGTTTTTTTTTTTTTTTTTCTATTTTTTGAGACAGGGTCTCACTTTGTAGTTCAGGCTGGCCCTGAGCTCACTATGGAGCCCAGGCAAGCCTCCAACTCAGCAGTCCTCCTGCCTCTGCCTCCCAAGTGCTGGGATTACAGGCACAAGCCACCAGGCCTGGCACTGTAGTATGTGGTATTGATTGCTGGTGGGCATGAGTCACCATGCCCAGCATTATATGTGGTTACCGGGATCAAACTCAGGACCTTGCGTGTGCGAGGCAGGTGCCAGAACCACTGAGCTAAATCTCCGGTCCTCAAGTCCTAGTGTTTTAAGGAATCTCCACACTGATCTCCACAGTGGTTGCACCAGTCTACATTCCCACCAATAGTGAAGTAGGGTTCCTTTCTTCCAGCAATCTTACCAGCATTTGTTGTTGGCTGATTTCATTATAACACCCATTCTTTGTGGAGTGAGATGGAATCTCAGTGTTGTTTTCATTTGCATCTCTTGAATGACCAGAAATGTTGAACATTTCTTCATATGTTTCTTAGCTATCTTTACTTTTTCATTTGAAAAATATCTGTTCATTTCAGATGCCCACTTTTGGACTGGGTCTTTAGGGAGGCTTGTTTTTAAAAGTTCTTTATATACTCTAGATAGTAGAGTCTGAGAAACAGCTGGTAAAATTTTTTTCCCATATTATCAGTTGTCTTTTTGCTCTGCTAGTGGTTTCTCTTGCTGTGTAGAGCTTTGTAATAAGATGGGTTCCTAGTTGTTGATTCCTTCTGCTAGTTTCTATCCTGCTGAAGTTTTGTTCATAAAATCTGTCCCTGTGCCAATGTCTCCAAGAGTTCTACCTAACTTATTTTCCAGCAGTTTTAGTGTTTCTGTTTTAATATTTAGGTCTCTAATCCACTTTGATTTAAGTTTAGTGCATATCTAATTTACTGTTGCTGTTACCTTTGCCCCCCGCAGGCGACTCTCCAGCAACAACTGATTGCTGACCATCAGCAGGGCATGTAAATGACATCTTAGATCAATTGGCTACCACCAAGTTCATCATTTTCATTTTTTTTTAATTTTACTCTAACTATAGGAGTGAATTCAGTTAGAAGCAAGAGGAAGAGTGCTTAGCTGAGAGAAATCTATTCAAGCCAGTAATCATATAAGGTAATGACCACTGTTTTACCAACTGTTCTTTTTTTCTTTTTCTTTTTTAGTATTGGGGCTTGAACCTAGGGCCTTTATACTTTATATCCTTTTTTTTTTTTTTTTTTTTTTTTTTAGACAGGGTCTCACTTTGTAGTTCAGGCTGGCCCTGAGCTCACTATGGAGCCCAGGCAAGCCTCCAACTCAGCAGGCTTCCTGCCTCTGCCTCCCCAGTGCTCGGATTACAGGTGTGAGCTACCATGCCCGACACTGTGGTATGTGGTACTGGTTGCTGGTGGGCATGAATCACCATGCCCGGTATTGTTGTATGTGGTTACCAGGATCGAACCAGGGACCTTGCGCTTGCCAGGCAGGTACTAGAACCACTGAGCTAAATCTCCAGCCTTATATCCTTAATTTTTTTTTTTTTGAGACAGGGTCTCGCTTTGTAGTTCAGACTGGCCCTGAGCTCACTATGGTGCCCAGGCAAGCCGCCGCGAACTCAGCAATCCTTTTGTCTCTGCCTCCCGAGTGCTGGGATTACAGGCATGAGCCACCACGCCCGGCACTGTGGTATGTGGTACTGATTGCTGGTGGGCGTGAGTCTCCACGCCCAGCATTATATGTGGTTACCGGGGACCAAACTCAGGACCTTGTGCTTGTGAGGCAGGCACCAGAACCACTGAGCTAACCCTCTGGCCCGTTAATTTTTAAGTAACTGAGTTGCTCACTTGCCCAAGGTTGGCTCAGACTTCCTCAGCCTACCAGAGTGCTGAGATCACAGGTGTGCACCACCATTTTGACTCCTACTAAATTTTAAGGTGGCTATTTTCTTGGGAAAAGCTCTGCTAGAGAATAACTTAGACATAGTCTTGGATCTCATAAAACAAATTTTCTTATGAGATTCTTGTGGGGTAGATTTTTTAATTTTCCATCTCACTCCTATCTACTGCCCTTTATGTGAAACTTTAGTTGTTTCTATTATATATAGAGCATTCCTTCTGGGTTTGACTGTCATTTGCCTTGGCCTTTGAAATGTGAGTAGAAGTGACCCAAAGTTTCAGTTTTAAGTTAAGTTCTTAAGAGACATGTTTGTCCACTCATCCTAGTATGCTTCTGTACCATGAAGAAAAGGAGATGAAATACATATTGAGCTCACCTACACATAGTCTGCAGTGTGGTGCTAAACCCAGCCTCTTACCCATCACAGATGAGTCAGCTCTCAAGAAAACCACAGATGTGTGTAAGAAGAACTGATTGCCATTTTATGCCACTGCATATGGGGTGGTTTGTTGTGTTGCATTTTTGAGGCAATATGTTTTTTAAGTTGATTTTATTGGTACATTTTACACATAAGTCATAATCACATTCAACATCGAGAATTTGCACCCATACATGACACATTTTCTCATGTTTCTCATTCCCCAGCCCTCCCCACCGCCTTCCAACCCCCAATTTGCACAAGCTTTGTTTCCTTTTTGTTTTATTTCATCAAATTTTTTCTTTCCCTTCTTTACCCTACCCCTTTCCTTTTCAACATTTTTTATTTCTCAATACCTGTCATACATTGTGGAACTCATTTACATCTTTAATTTCTCATACTAAAGAAATAATATGGTATTTACACATCTGTGTCCTATTTTTGAGGCAATATGTAACTGATAAAGTGGAGATATTTAGACAGTTCTATATCAACAGTATTCATTGAAGAAACAAAGTTATATATTATAGTAAACTATAGGTTGAATTTAATCTGATAAATATTTATATGAGGACACACTAGAGTAAAAGATATCCAAGTACCACTCAGACTATAAATCATTGACCACGGCAACATCAGGAAACTGCAGTAAAAACAGCTTTTTAATTTTGCAGTTCCTAACACTGTAAAACACTTTTGGTACTATTACTATTATGGGGTTTTGGGGGCACCTTTGGTACTTGTTGTCTTTTCTTTCCTTTTTTATACCAGGAGTGGGAACTGATTAAAGTGTTAAAAGTTCACAAAGAGAAGCATTATTTCCATTAGAGGTATTTCAATTAATACAAGATTTCTTACACGTCAGAAAGTTTTAATACTCAAGAGAATCAGGTACAAGAATGGTCTGCCATGCAGTGTGGCTTGTATTTTGTCATGGACAGCCTTCTTCCCATGCACGTCACAAACCAGATCGATCCAGCACTGCTTATTTTGAACATAAGCTCTGCTGTTTCCCAAGAACCAATGTGGGCATGTTTTTGTTTCAAATTTGTAATCCACCAAGGTCTGATTCTTTGAAAATCCCAATAAAAATATATTCATAGATGTCTCTGCATTTTAAAATGGTTATAGAAGTCTTTATTCACTTTTTTCTATTTCTACTTAATTTTGTCATTTTGTACTCATTTTGTGGATGGGCAATAAAATGAGTACATCCTGGGATCAGCCTGCAGACCACACTGAGTTGCATTCCAGTGACACATTTTGGAGAGGAGAGGATGGCAGGGACGTGCTCTGTTTTATTTTCCCTATCAATGACACAGCCTACTTATTGTTGCAGAGAAACAGAAAATGGTACACATGAAGGTATCATGTTCAGAGGTTAACACTGTTGTATATAATAATATTCAGTAATTAGTAATTATGAAGTTATATGATCAATGCCATCTTCTGCCAACCAATATGATTGTCAATTTTTGATATGGTAACACATGAAAGCAATTCAATTATTAAATACATACTAAAATCTGCCTCGTCCAAGATCCTGTCTCAAGAGCTAGGAATACATCATTGCATGAACCAGACAGTATTTGGCTATTACAAAACTCATGTGATAATAGGAAGTTCCCAAAATATAAAATCAGCTTTGAATGTGCCATACACTTTTCCCTTACTGCTGTTAGGGCAAATGCTTTATAAACCTCATTAACTTTATCATAATTAATTCTTGGATTCTTTCTTTCAAGAGAATTTAGAACCTAGTTTAGATGATTTATATTTATCTCCTGCACTACGAGTATAATTTTGGAGTAGTTGTCATTTACTCTTTTCAGAGCAAAAACTTAAAAAATTAAAACTTACAATGCAATAGTGTCTCTGATCTATCTTTCATTTTATATTAACATGCTCAAGCAACAGACCATGACCCCTTAGGAAAAATGAAGACTAGAAAGAGGAGAATTACTGATCTGCAGAAGTACATGTTTGAAAATGGAAATTACACAAAAGGAAATTCAGCTTACCATTTTCAATATGTAAACATTCACCACAATAATTATGCCTTAATGTAAATCTATATTATAGATCTCAGGGAATACATTTATAAAATAAATTATCTAGAGTTCTACTAATGAATAATAATTTGTAAAGTAAATGGAAACAGGCTATTTTCAACTTTGATAGTGTGGTAAATACCTTTATTCAGATTCCATATTTGATTCATTATCTACAAACAAATTTACATGCTGGGCATTAATTCTGTATAACTTGGAGCAAGTTACTTAACTATTCTGTGTTTAAATTATTCATGAGCAAAATAATGATAAAATAGTACCTGTCATACAGATTGTTGTGAGGATTAATATGTAACATACTGAGCATAGTCCCTGTTATAGACTCAGTGATTATGAAAGGGAGTCAAGCTATTGAGTGGATCTAAATTTTGATATTTGACTCTGAACATTTTGGGATGCTATTAGAAGTAAATTATTCTTCTGGTTGTCTTGGTGTCAAGCGAACGAACCAGTAAAATTTTTAGATTCCCACAGGGCTTTCTATTTGGGTTTATTAATATGCTTATTTTAATAGACAGAATATTAAAGCTCTGAAATTTCAGATTCTTTCAAATGTTAGTTAAAGTTTTCCCAGAAGTTAACAAAAAAGTGGGTCTAAAGTACACAACGGAAGATAGTAGAGTTCTAAGAAATGGATTCTAAAGGTCATGGGTAATTGGGCAGAGAAAGCAGACTTCCTTGCTTCTTTTCAGAGCAGAATGTTCTCTGAAGACATTTCTTCCTAACCTGTTCAGCTATTTCCTGCCCCTTTATTGCTACAATCTGCTACTTGAAACACAGCTAAACAGGGTCACCTTGTTACCAAAACCTGTCAGCTGAAGAGTCCACAACCTAGAAGAGACTGTTCCTTCTTGTCACTAAAATTACTACATGAGCTTCTCTTTCGAAACGTTTTATGGTCCAGCCTCACTTTTGAAGAGGCTGGAACCCTAAAAGGTCCATCTTCTATCACAGGGCTTTGAAAACGGAACTGTGTTTAGTTTAACAAAAATGTGCTAGTTACCATGAGCTACTCAGTAGAATAAAACTGTTACATCATTGTATAAAGAGAAATGAAATGTCATTGTGCTCTACATGAAGTATCATAGCTACTTGATGATTTTTAGCAATTTAAAAATGAATACATAATATATTTTAACAATGGGAAATTTTATTTTCTTTTATCCATAAAATACATTATTTTAAATTTTATTGTTTTCTTTTTTAAGTGGACAAAATTGTATATATTTATAGTGTAACACATGATTTATTGAAATATGTATATATTGTGGAGTTTTTTCAGTCAAGTTAATTAATATATGTATGACCTCACATACTTACCAGAAATGACCTTGTCATTCCACTTTGATGACACAATTTTTAAATTTTATTGGTACATTTTATATACACATCATGGTCACACTCAACACTGAGAATTTGTACCAGTATATGACACGACTTAATTCTCATTTTTTCCCATTTCCCATATTTCTTCATTGTGAGAATATGTATATGAATAGAAGTTGCATTTTAAACATTTTTATGATTTTTGTGTTCAAAAATTTTCTTTTTTGTTTTATCTGAACAGGTATTAGAACACAGCTAACCCAAACAGGAACATATTACACAATTTGATAATTCCCGAGCATTAAAAGGAAAAACATCTAGTAAAAATCCCTCCTTCCTCTCCCCCTGCTCCGTTTTCTTCTCTCTCTCACATTTTCTCTTTTACATCTGCAGTGCTGAGGATGGAACCCTGGCCCTCAACTATGCTGGAAAGTGTTATAACAATGAGCTACACCTCCAGCTGAATATATCTTTTAAGGAAATGACAGGAAAACTTTCTAATTCACTTGTATTTCTGGATGAATAGATGAATGTTAATTAATGCTAAAAAGAGCTCAAGTTCAACATCATTTATATTCATTTTTTTGCTCTTCCAGATGTAAATACTTAAAATGGGTATATAGGAATAGAAGGATTTTATATAGATTCCCTTAACTTATTCTGAATTACATGTGTAATATAAAATAGTATTATATCATTGAAGATAAGTTTTATAACAATACATTATCCAACAATATATGATAATATATTATTCCTTTAGATAGTTCATCTATTGTTTTGAAAGCAAGAACCAGGAAACTACTTGTCATGCTGAAGGATTTGTTACCTAATCATTAAACTCATTTATTTTTCCCAAATCAAAACTAATGTTTCTAATTATTCTGTTTTGGCACCACAGAGATTTTCATGCTCTGAGGAAATACACTATACTAGTGTTTAGGGTAAAGGAGAAGCAGTATAAGATAATTTCTGCTAAGACAGACAGGAAAGGGTTCAGTAGAATCAGTATTAGACAAGAGTATATATAGAAGTTGAGGATCTGGTAACTGACATTTATAAAGTTCTTTCTGCTCATATACCCTCTGGGAAGACTTTGTATATTTTCAGTCTGAAACCCCTTTTGCAAACAAAATGGCAGTGATCCACTCCATGCAATCAACTAATAATGATTTTTTAATCTACACATGTAATATTTGAACTCATGCTTAGTGTAAAAATTTCCTCCTTCACCTCTCCTCAGCCATAATTCCCAAGGATAAATGCTCTATAAGAATTTGGTATGGAATGTCATAGACATTTTAGGTCGTGTTCATGTAGCAACAAGAAAGAGTTTTATTTAAAAAGGGAGACATGCATATTTTTTTCAGTGGCCGCTTAAAGGGAAGTGTGGAGATTTGCATTTCATTCTGTCATACCTTTGTAGGAGTCTACCTTGGGCTGATTGGCCTAGAAGCAGACCTTGAGATGAGGATTTATGTGTAAGTGATTTATTAAGGAACTGTGCTGGGGGAAACTGATAAGGTACTGAGGAAAGCAGAGCAAAGGAAGGTAAGAAACTAAACATAAAGTATAATCTTTTTTTGTAAATGAGGTATCTGGGAACTATTTCTACCCTGTTATGTGTCTTTCTGCTTTGGTATTCTACATCATTACACAGTTTTCCACTATTTCATGCTATGGATGTACCATAATTTATTTCACCTTTATTGATGTTTCTAAATAGGTGGATTCAACATTTTCAGTTTTGAAAGAAATTTGCAGGACATCTATATTTCTTTGGGCACACGTATAGTCATTCTGTAGGAAATATTCTTATTATTTGAATTTGGTAAAAATACCAGTAATAATACACGTGGAAATTTGACCATAGGTATAATATCACTTTTCTTGAAATATTGCAAATATTTAAGTTAATAGCTTCCAAGGGTTAAAGGGTGCTACAACTTTTTTAAAGAGCTACTCAATAGCAGTTAAGTAATATAAGTTTTTCTATATTATCTTTGGGTATATTTATAGTTTTTAATTTTGCAAGATATCTCATCCATTTGGAATTTGTTTTTGTGTTTCATATGGAGGATATCATACTCTTATTTTTACCAAATTAAAGATATTTTCAATATCATTTGTAAAAAATTTTACCCCAGTGATTTAAAATGTCATAATTTTCTTATTAAAAATTTCTTGTACAGTATTGGTTTGTGCCCTTTTTTGGGATCTATGTGTTTATTCTTATGTCAATGTCACATTGTCTTACTTTTCTGTTGTATGTTTAGAGAACAAGTTTCTATCATTTAAAGAAGTATTCTTTTAAAATGTTTTTTTTTTTTTCAGTGTCAGGGTTGAACTGGGGCCCTTGTGCCTCCAAGGTAGGCATGGTACCACTTGAGCTACATCTGTGGCCTTCTTTTAAAATTTTTGTAGTTTTTCTTCCAAATAGTCTTCAGAATAAGATTTTTTGTAAATTGTAGATTTATTTTGTATTTCACTGGGGCAATGATTGTGATACATTGGCCACTTTAGATTCATTTTAGAAGAAATGATCTTTTCATATTGTCAATCTTACATTCAAGCACGTCACATAAATCTATTCATTCAGACCTTTTCATATTTTTTGGTGAAGTATAGTTTTCTCCAAATCTTATACATTTTATTTTTGTTTTAAAACAGACTATTTACAGATGTGAATATATTTACATTATATTTCTTAATTTATTATACTAATACAGTAGAAATATATTGATTTTTATAATCATTTTATTTCTCATTTCCTTGCAGAGCTCTTAAAAATTTATTTTATTTTTAGCATGTAAGTTTCACAATGAAAAAAAATCCAGTGAAAACCATAGCTATTTTGTTTACTTTTTCCAGCATTTATAATTTATATATCTTTTCTAATTTTTTGGTAAATATTGACCGGAACTGATAATTTGATGTTGAATTGTGCTTAAAAAGTCCATTTATGTCTTATTCTAAATTGATCAGAGTTGTTTTTTTTTTTTTTTTTTTTGAGACAGGGTCTCACTTTGTAGTTCAGGCTGGCCCTGAGCTCACTATGTAGCCCAGGCAAGCCTTGAACTCAGCAATTCTCCTGTCTCTGCCTCTGGAGTGTGGAGTGCTGGGATTACAGGTGTGAGCCACCACGCCCGATTTTTTTTCTTTCTTTTTTTTTTTTTGAGACGGTCTCGCTTTGTAGTTCAGGCTGTCCCTGAGCTCACTATGTAGCCCAGGCAAACCTCAAACTCAGCAATCCTCCTGTCTCTGCCTCCCAAATGCTGGAATTACAGGCATGAGCCACCACTCCTGGCACTATGGTAGGTGGTACTGATTGCTGGTGAACATGAGTCACAACACCTGGTATTGTATGTGGTTACTGGGGATCGAACCAGGGACCTTGCGCTTGCCAGGCAGGCGCTGGAACCACTGATCTAAATCTCTGGCCTTTGATCAGAGTTTTTAATTGTTTTTTTAAAGTTTGAAATGTTTTCATAGGTTTAGGAGAGTCTTGTATTTCTTGATATCTTTTAGATTTAAAACTCCCTCAAAAGTCTCACATTTGGGGAGGGTTAGCTTAGTGGTTCCGGCGCCTGCCTCGCAAACACAAGGTCCTGAGTTCGATCCCCAGTAACCACATACAATGCTGGGCGTGGAGACTCACACCCACCAGCAATCAATACCACATACCACAGTGCCGGGCGTGGTGGCTCCTGCCTGTAATCCCAGCACTCGGGAGGTAGAGGCAGGAGGATTGCTGAGTTCGAGGCTTGCCTGGGCTACATAGTGAGCTCAGGGCCAGCCTGAACTACAAAGTGACACCCTGTCTCAAAAAAAAAAAAAAGAATAGTTGCTGAATTATCATATTTTAAGCATCAAATAAAGATGATCATATACATTTCCTCCTTTTTTCTATTTATATTATATCTCATTCTTATACTTTCTAATGTTGAATTATTTTATTCTTGGCATAAATTTTGTAGTCTTAATGTTCTACTATAATACATTGATTTAAGAATGCTTCATTTATGTTATGCATCTATTTTGATTGATAGTCTATGGAGTATGTATGTGAGTGTGAGTGTGTGTATGTGTGTGTGTGTGTGTGTGTGAGAGAGAGAGAGAGAGAGAGAGAGAATGAATGTCTTCCCTGAGTTTGATGTTTGCCTTATACTAGGCTTTTAAGATGAATTGGGGAGTTTCACTTTTAACCTGTTCTGAGAAGCCATATTTATTATTATTTAGCTCACTTATAGTAATCTAGCTTTTAGTTTCTTAGTTTATAGTTGATTAAAACTCAAAATTAGTGTTAATGAAGATAGGGAAAAGATTAATAGATATGAAAACACTGAGCACAACAAGAAATGACCCCAAATGTCATAATGTTTTGGACCTGCTAGAGACAACAAAAAATACAGTAAAATAAGTAAACCAGCAAAAGATCACGGTTCGGGGGTATCTAGTATAGGCTTAGGTACTTTCCTCACTGTAATAATGCCTGTTTTATATATTATATATTATTATTTTCAAATATCCATAATTATGGCTGTAAATCACAAGGAAATATTTGCATTATGTTCACTGAGAAGAACATTTAATGGTTTCAGTTTAAAATGTTCAAACTTTAATACAAACTGTGGTATTTGTGCAAGCATGTTAACCTAGCTGGGCTTTTAATTTTCAATTTACATTGAACTGTTATCAGAATTCTCTTGAATGGAGCTTCACCTTATAATTTCATTTGAAAATAACATGATTTTCCTTCCCAAAATTCTAATTTGCTGAGGCGGTGATGAGGGTAGAGCATGGTGTGTTTTAAAAGCTCCCAGCTGATGGGAATGTGGGAGCAAGGTTGTGAAACACTGTCTATATTTTTTGGTTAGGAGAGTCAGAATTTATATGGGAGCATGATCCACTTACTTATTAAAGTAATAGAATTCCCTCATGAAAACAACTTCCAAATTTTAGTTTAAGGTAAACATCTTTAAGGTAACAAAAATGTCAATTGAACATTCAAACTAGAAGTTAACAAGTGCTGTGAGAGTACTATAAATAAGTTCTGCACCACCTTAGATGTTTTGGAAAATATTAACACATACTTTTAGTGTGTAGTAAACTTGTTTCATGACATCTGAAACATAGTATGTCTTCATGAAATGATTGATCAAGAGAAGGCAGAAAGAGTAAACTATGATATTGAAACAAATTAGTTTTTGAATACAAGTTCTGAATATTTATACTTATTTTGAGGAATGTCTCATAGTTGAAGCATTCTGTTTTTGTTGTATTTTTACAGGAAGGTGAACATGCTGTGAAAGTGCATTCTTAAGTTACATATTGGGATACTGTGAAACACACTGGCAGTAAATTTGTGGTGTGTTTGTGTGTGTGTGTGTGTGTGTGTATGTGTGCTGGGGGTTGATCACAAGGCTTTTTACAAGTCGGGCAAGTGTTCTACCACAGCTACACTCTTGCTCAAGATTCAGATTTTAATTGAAATAATTGACTTTGAAAATTCAGTTTTCTGGAAGGGCAGCCTTAATTATAATAGTATCTTAGACAGGTACTGTAATAGAAACTATTTTTCACCCCAAACTCATGTAACTACAGCATATGTATATTAATATATCTTAGAGTGTGGTTGTACACATATAAAGACAAACATAGTATCACAAAGTAAATTTCCTATTAGCTGGGGACAGGCAAAATTTTATGGGTACATGCATTTATATATATTTTCCCAATTTTTATTTTTCTAGAAATGATTAGTGCTGTAGCTATAAAGCTTCTATTTTCCTTGTCAATGACGATCTCAAGGCCTCTGAGCTGCCTCTCGCTTGACCTTGGTTTAAAAGCACAAAGAACAGCAACCTTGAAACTGGCATCAACAAGATTCATTCTACAGAAACCAGATGCAGCACAATAGAGGAAAACCACACATTTAATTTTAAGGTTTTACAGAAATTGCTCTCACTATTTCTTTTTCTTAAAGACTTTTAAGTGCAAACGTCCTTCATCTTACAAAGGGAAATGTTGCCATTCTGCCTCTTAACACTGGCCAAAACAGTCCTTTGGAGACCCTTCTACATTGTTCTCTTTGATGGACACATGGCAGCAGGGTCCACACAGCCTTGGCAGGATAATAGCCGGATGCCATTGTTTAGCAGCAAAGCTTTTATGGAGAGGATCCTGACTATGAAAGCATGCTGGAAAACACTGCACTAATATTCAAACAAGAAGGTTATAAGGCTGTAATAGAATCACACAGTTCAAATAGAGATGTATATATTAGTCCCTACTTGAGAGGAGGTGTTTTCCATTGTCTCATTCCAGTGTTCATTTGAAGGTGTGCTGCTATGGATGTCCTCTGCCCACAGAATTGTTTCTGTCTTCCGAGGTGCAAATACCCACATTAACCATGAAGAGTTGTCCATTGGAGAAGGGGAAAAGGTTGGATAATTATTGAGCTGAGAGTTTTCTCTTGGTTGTTACCTAATTAATGTTTTAAAATTAAACCACCCTTCCCTAAATAATCATTTGATGGTCATTTTTAAATGTGCTGTATCTTTAAAAGTAAAGTAAAAGGCCTTTTAATCAGATATATGCATATATTAACGACTTCTTTCTCTCATGCATTTCTATTATTTCCTTATAGTTAAAATTATTCAGGTTTGGAAATCCACCTTAGGAAGAGTCGTATGCAAAACGTAGGTGACATATGTACAATAAGGTTTAAATTGCTAAATACTAACTTGCAAAAATGAAAGATATAGAGTGCCTCTCTTGTTCCTTAGAGCAATGGTATGAGAGTAAATGTGTAACAACTGTTTCTCTAGGAAGAAACAAACTAGCTTTTAGCATTTGTAGAACTCTGTGGTATCAATTTTGCCACCATGGTCTATTTCAGGCTGCTTATGAGATGGCACTGGACTCCAGCTCCTGAAGGAGCCAGGAAGAGAAGTGCACGATTGACACTTGTAACTGGAGCAGTGGTTTCCAGCAGCCATAGCGTTCGGGGCTTGTGTCTGCTTCCCTTCCGGTTTGACACGCAATGCAGTCCTTTGAGTATGTCTTGCCTAAAATGTCATAATATTAGAATGGTAAACTGTCGTTGCCCATTTTACTCCTCAGTGTTCACTCACTGCTTTTGTCAGTTAATAAAAATCACACTGAGGCCCTCTGTGTGTCCCGTAAGACAAGCACTTTGAATCCATCGCTTATTTTCCCTGCCAGAACCCTGATTGCACTCCAGCTGGGGAGACAAACACAGGCACTCCGGATTTCAAAGCTGCAGGAAACGAACAGACTACCAGAGGAGTGACTTTGGGACATGGTGGCCAGTGCTGTAATCCCAGTACTTTCCTGGTCAAGACAGGAGGATGGCTGAGCTTTGGAGGCCAGCCCGGCCTACACAGTGAGTTCAAGGTTAGCCTGAACTCCCCCAAACCCAAAGGAGTGTTTGAAAGTAAATTGCTATAGAACTTCAGAGAAACAAGGGGAGGAGGGTGTTTTTCTAGAAGTCTGGTAAGGATTTCTGGTTTGACCTCTAGCTTCTGATCTACTTTCTATTCTTGGAGAGCTTTCTGATTTTGGAGTGGGAAATGGCTTATTTCTTTATATAAATAATACATATACTAAGTGCTAAACAATACTTCCAGCTACTTAATTTCTCAGCAGCCTCTACAGTTAGCATATGGAAGGTGCACTCATCTCAAAGTTGAGATCTGGAGCAGATGCACATCCAGTGTCCCGTGTCCACTGTGCTGCGGTGGTAATGGCTTGTGCTCTGAATCCTCTTGTTAAAAACATGTATGATTTTCCTGGTAAATCTATGGGATGGGTTGTGACTCTGGCTGTGGCGCCCATGCAACTTTCACTGCCCTGAACTGGTTTAAGTTCTTCCTTGTTACTGTGTTATGCATAAGCCAGATAGAGCTCGTCTCTGGTGCTTGAGACCAGGAATCTTGATGGATATTTAGTGGAAGGGAGGAGTGCAGGAAAAATGGACAAAATAGTGTCAAGAGTCATGCCACCTACTTGCTGCGATACCCATAGCTCAATAAATGCTAAAAGATAAATACTGGCTTCTATAGTCTATCCTCTGATCCTCTTCTAAATGCACCCATTGGGTCTTAGTCACCCTGGAGATTGTGCTCTGCCTGTGCCCATCTCTTCTCTGCTCATTCAGTTCCTCCCCTCTTGCATGCTACCATCATTCCCCTTAACTTAGCTCCATCTTCCCTATTTCCTAAGGGCTCACCTAAATGTTGTTTTATCTCTCAAGTCTTAGATACACTTGACTCATTGGCATCTTTCTCTATTCTGTACATTCAAGTCACTTAGTGTGACATTTCCTAGTATTTGGATGCACTATGCAGAGAAGCTGCATGATAGTTTGAGGATCTGACAAACATTCAGTTCCTACATCTTTTGATGTGGATAGAGAATGCTAGAATGCTTCTTACTTCTTGATGCTGCTCTGGCTACGTGACCTGCTTTGACCATAGAATGTGAGCTGAAGGCTAAGCATGCCTTTGTGGGCTGCTTGCATCTTGAGCTTCAGTGGTGAGGCATCATGAGGTGAAGTCCTAACTGCTGAGAAGTTTTACCCAAACCTATCCTGCAGCACAGAACCAAGCCTGAGGCTGATCAAAAAAGCATCAGACCTTGAATGTGATAAACGTCCGACTAGTTTTGATCATGAAGACTTTAAAGTTATGAAGATAAAGGACAATTTTTAGTTCTTACTTTGGAAGAATGTATAGGTTGGTGATGAAAGAACAAAAGAAAACAGGACAAATGAAGAAGATATATGCAGTAACAGAGAAAGAAAAACAGCTCAGTCAGTTTGGTGCTGGTTTGACCTATAGAGATGGCAAGAACTGAATGGTATGTTAGCAAAGGTTTTCGGGAGGGAGCAGTGTGTGAACTGTGCCTTAAGGTATGAACAGGAACTATCCAGACAGAAAAGGATGTAGGACACTCCAGACAGAAATAAAAGTTGTAGAAAAGTGAGAGATGTATGTATGTATGTATGTATGTATGTATGTATGTATGTGGCTGAAAACAATGTCTCCTTGTAAATGTGATTCAATTTCCTGGCACACAGGTCTTGCACAATGATGCAGAAAGAATCTTAAAGCTACTGCCACTGTACAGAGTAAGGAGGATTTACACAGAGGTTTCAGCAGTTTTCAGTTTTGGTTAAACCTGTTGGAGAAATATATCTCTAAACAACAATACCTGCGAATACCCCAGAGCTTGTTTTGCATATTTGAACCTGTCCTTAGAACTCTATAGATATTATTCCATTTGATCATTTTGTCCCCCCATAAGATAGATGACACTGTCCTCCCATTTGACAAGTGAAGGAACTGAGGCAAACAAGGAATTTCCTCAAGGTCCTACGGTTAATAAAAATTAAGCCAGATTTCAAGCCCCAAAAGTCTGATGCCAACCCCTTTGAGTTTGATCTCTCCTCCTTATTCCAGAGGGATAGTAACAAAGGCCTGAAAAGAACTATTTATGTGAACATAAAGGAAGGAACATACCCAAAATATGGTTAATATATATGGCATAATGTTGCTGAATATCTATTGTGAAGAAAAAACAAAAGAAAACTTTACTGCTCCTTAGGAACCATGAACATAGTGTGGACCTGAACATGACCGATTAAATCACTGTTACCTTATAGCAAGCGAGAAACACATTTAATTATTATTGACAGTGGTTAAACTACAGATAGTGAATGAGAATATGTGAACATTTATACAACACAAGTGAGGAAACACTCTGAAATATTTAGAAGAAATTAGTAATAGTATTAATTTAGTCAAGACCAAATTAGTCTGAAGCCACACATTTTGACAAGATTTGAATTTATCTGATTTCCAACATCCAAAATATCCCTCTAAGAATGAGGAACTGAGTTTGCATTCTCATCTTTAAAGAATGTTTATCATCTGTTATTTGACTGAATTTATCTTGAGAACATCATGCTATGGGACTGGGCTAGAACACTTGATGTTACATTTGCATATTTTCTAGTTCAGCTGTGGCCAACATTGATATTCAGTCTCAACAATGATTTTATAAGTAAATGTACTTCCATGTGAATTACTACCTCACTGACTGAAACCTTGAGGCATCCTTTCCCAATGCAGGAAGTTGCATCCCCCCTTGAATTTCTAATAATTCATTTATGGGCAATACTTTCTGTTGATGGACATACGTTGTTGAGCTCTCTATTCCATATTCCCAGAATGGAATCTTAGAAACTGTATTTCCCAGACTTTTGTGGGAATAGGGTTTTCATTAGAGTTTATCAATAAGAAGCACCTGCACCATATTTGCAAGCTGTTACTATTAATCTAATATAGCTGAGGTTCTTGGTGGTGATTTAACTTTTAGAGGTCATTTTGAGATGCACAGTAATGCTAGAAGTGGCTGACATGGTGATGGGTTCCTACCAGTTTCTCCATTCATATTTCCTGGAATCATCTTCCTAACTTTGCTTACATGAGCTCTTTCACTGGTCATGTAGATTTTTATCATTGACAGTAAACTTCTTCTTTCTCAAGGTAACTGACTGGCTCCAATTTATCTGGATTCTTAAAATTAAGCACCTTCATTTTAGTAATAAATCACTGGTACTTGAACTGTACTTGACAAACAATTGCTACTTTTGTGTAAAAATGCCATGGCTGAGACTTGATGATTTAGGATGCTTAAATATCAATACTGTTAAATAAATATGTTCAATAGGCTAGTGTCAAGAAAAGTAAAGGTGAGTAGAAAATAGGAGAAATGAGAAGGAAAAAGCAAAGATTAAAAGATGAAAGGTAAAGCAAGATATATGAGATCTCATGCCCAGCATGGTGGTAATACCTGCAATTCCAGAACTTGGAAGGATGAGGCAGGAGGAACATTATGAGTTTGAGGCCAGTCTGGGCTACATATCAATACCTTGTCTTAAGAAAAAAAAATTGCATGAGACCTCAGCTAAGCCTGTCAGTAATGCTTTGGACAAATATATAAATTCTGCAAGGGCAAGGACTTGTTTATGTTTCTATTTAACTGATTTGTTTTTTGTTGTGCTGGGCATGGCATCTAGGATCTCATGCATGCTAGGCAAGTACCCTAAAAATGCACAACATCCCTAGCTCTTGTTTTTTGTTTTTGATACAGATCTTGCTATTTTGCCCAGGTGGCCCCAAAACATTGAGCTCAAGTGACCCTCCCACCTCAGCCTCCTGAGAACTGGGACTTCAGGCCAGTGCCAGCATCCCTGGCAAGGACAGGAACTTGAATCCATTGAAGGTTCTTCAAGAAAGACATGGCACTCAGAGTCCACAGAAACTTCAGGAGGATTTAGTAAGGCAACTTTGTATAAGGTGGTTGGTGGGGTGAAAGAAAAGTATTAGTGCAGAACGCCATTATTATAAATATCCTGGGGCCATGGCCATCTTCAGGTTTCAAGGGTCAAGAGAAGGTAGAAGGAAAGCTGCTGGGAGGAGAGCTCTTTAATATGAGCTGTAACTTTGGGTTAAAGATGGCCTGTGGTAACCCTTTAAAGGGATAAACTGAGGAAGAGGGAAGATCTATTCTTTTTTTTAAATTGAATTATTTATTGATACAATTTATATACATCTCAAAATCACATATAACATTGGGAAATTTGTACCAGTATATGCCACAAGTTAATTCTCATTTTTACCCATATCC
>PVIC010032040.1:0-20918 GCA_004025085.1 Thryonomys swinderianus
CAAAGTTTTCAAAAGTTATTTCTCATAAAAACTCAGTAAATAAAAGAAAAATGAGTTGGCGAGAAAACACAAGATTTGTATAAAAGTATGATCAACCCTTCTTACTTAAAAATATGGATGAAAATAATTAATTTTGAAATAAAATTATATTGTGACTTTTATTTGAAACAGTGGTTAATGAAACTGAAAAATATATTATGTTTAGAAATTTTTTTCTATTCATGCAAAAATATTGTCTCTTCTGATTGTCTTCAGCTGAACTACCAATGTCATCAGGGTAATACACTCCAGAATGATTTTGCTGTGAGACAATAAATAGAAATATACATGTGATCTGATAGCTACACATTGAGTAAAAGTCTTGGCTCTGTAAAGTCGCTGTTGATGATACGTTAATAGCTGGCATCCCTGAATCTCAATTTCATCTATAAAATAGTGACAACTGTCACATCACTGTAATTATGCATCCATGGTTAACACTTGTTTTGCTACAACTTCTATCTCTTGAGTTTCCCTTTAGCTTCATAGATATTTTAAACTGAAGAATAATTATACAATAAATAAAAGCACATAATTTTAATTATTACTGTAATTGAAAATAAAATTGATTAAATCTTTTGCCCTCTTACTTTAAATTTATATTTCAAATGTACTCATATAATTTAAACTTGTGTAGACTTACTAATTAAAATAGCCAAGTAAATTAAAAATATCTGTTATTTAAAATCACTAAGAATATTTATAGGGGTTATATACTTAATGTTTATATTAACCTTAACTTTGTTTCTATTTTGGTATGAATTCAAAGTGTAATTTTTTTACACATCACTTTTTCTTATAATAATTTACTTAGTAGTGATAAATGAACCATTTGCTTGACTTGAACAGCATGGTATACATCTATTTAAATACATTTTAGCCATCAACTTAATTGATAGTTTTAAGCAGAAGGATAGATTTATTCTTGCAATGAATAAAAGTATTTAACATTTGTAGCCCACATAAATTATCTTAACACTCCTATTGGCTCTCCATTTTCTGCCTTTTATACTGCTAATTTTAAAAGACATCAATCAAATAATATGTAATATATCATTAGACCACAGTTTCTAGATATGGCAGGGTAAACACATTTTTATAATATTTTAATTAGATGCTAAATGAGTTTGCCAGGAGTCTTCACTGAACCAAGAAGCTTTTGAGTTGTAGAATATACATCTCAGTGTTCTCCCTTGATCAGGCCACCCTAGAGAAATGCTTCTTCCTGGAAATCTCACCTGTAAAAGTAATAGACATCTATTATAACTTCTTATATAGTGCATCATAATTTTTGCTTCTACAATATGAATGACTCCAGGTTAATATGATCTATTATTATACATAAAAATGCAAAACACGAATGATTATTACTTTCTGAAATTATATACACACAGCATGTATATAGGTAAGTCAGTGTGCAACTGAAAAAGTTGTATTAAATTTCATATAATTCAGTATTTTTCTTGGGACCTGATATTTAGACCAGGCAACAGTGATATTTAGAATGTCTTATCAGATGATAGAATGTAAATATTTTGGGACAAAATTTTAAACATCAGGAAAAATAATATGAGTAAATTGTTGATATTTTCTGTTCTGAATGTTAGTGAAATGGTAGGAAAAGTTGCTATTTTTTTTCAGAACTGGAGATTGAACTCACAACCTTGTACTTGCCACTGAGGTGTCGACACCACTAAGCTACATCCCCAGCCCCACTATAATAATTTTTAGCCGACTATTATAAAACACACCTGTGTTTAGATTTAATGTTACATCACTGGTCTGTTTGAAACATGCCACAAGCGAAATATTGATTGCGTTATAGCTTCTCTCTAGATGTTCTCCCAAGTCTGATGGACTCAAGGCGGAGATGAGGGATATGGTGACTACATCACAATCACAGCAGCACTGAAAGGAGTGTGTGATGCTCTATCAGTTCACTGAAAGTTTATCGCATGAGTGTGTTGTCAGGAGATGAAGCCTAGGAGGAGGAGGTGGGTTACTCTTGGCATAGCCCATAATGGGTATATCCATATCTATTTCTATATCATCTATATCTATATCTATATATCTATTTATACATTCTTCCTTCCTTTACACTCACTCTGCTTCCTGTTGCTAGGCCAAGAACTACTTCTCGTGTTTGAAGGCCCTTGAAGCCACTGACTAGGCACTGAACTTCCTACATACTGTGAGCACCAATGAGTTTTTCTCCCTTAACTTATGAGTACCAGATATTTTTGTCCCATCAATGAGAAAATAACTTAGTTGAATAAAACATTAAATACCCAATTAAAGACGTATACTGAAAATGAATAGGTTTAAATGGAGCAAATAAGAATATAACTAGGAAAAATGTATTTCTAGAGGATTATTGTCACAAAGAAACGTGCAGACTAAGTTTGGAAGTCAATTGGGTGCTTGCTACAGAAAAATTGGAATGACCTCTAACAAAATGAATTGTGCATCACTCGGGAGGCAGAGGCAGGAGGATTGCTGAGTTCGATGCTTGTGTGGGCTACATAGTGAGCTCAGGGCCAACTTGAACTATAAAGTGAGACCCTGTCTCAAAAAAAAGAATGTGGACAATGGATGGAATAGGACTGTGAGCAGACTGCAAAAAATGGAACAGGTACAGTTTACATTAGTTCCTCAAAACGTGAAATTTAGGTGGAGGCCATACTATAGAATTACAATTATTCTTAAGCCTTTTTTAAACATGTAATATATGTAAGAGTAAAAATTGTATCAATATTGCATGTGTCAATACTGACATTAATAAATTAAATAATTATTGACTACAAAACTCAGCCTATAAAATCAATTAATGCAAATGTTTGAAAGCTGTTATATCCAGTGTGTTAAATATTTCTTAGCATAGCTTGATTTTTATAATTTTTGTTCTGAAAAGAAGCCTACAATATTCTGACATGTTAAATTACTCTCATCCCAATTAACATGTAGTAAATATATTAATATACTAATATATTTCCAATATGGAAATGTTATATATAAAATAATAAAACTTCAAATACTTCTATACTTATCACGAGTTGTCAATTTTGTCTGTTGCAGAAACACTTTTTAATATGAATATACTTATTAAAATTTAATAAATTTTATGGCATATTTGACAGGTTAATTGATATTATTTCTATGAAAGGAAAAATATATGCATGTATTAATATATTAACATATGCCCAATACTGATATTGTTTTTCCTTCCCAAATTCTGAAGTTCGTTAAACACCGGGTACTAACTAACTCCTTTGTGCAGTAGTTCAGCTGGCACTTGGTAGCGTCCTCATTACCCACGTCAGACAGGATCCTAAAACTCCTTCTTCTAACTGTGGATTCAGAGATTGCGTTCCCAAATTGTCCGGTTGGCAGTCTGAATAAGAAGCTTCACAGAAGCGTCGTTTCTTCTCTGAGGATAAACCTCCCTTCTGGAGGAAAAACCTCTCAGCCAGGAAAGGATAAAGTTACAGAAACGAGAGGCGAAGTTTTGCTAGTGGGTCCCTCAGAATCCCACCCCTCGCCATGTGGAGCCGGTGCGAGCTGGAGTCCCCAGGCGCAGAGCGGAGTGTCCTGAGCGCTGACGCGGAGCGCACCAGCCTCCGACAGCCCGCGCTGCCCCGGCCTGATCGCTCTGACCCCGGCCTCGGTGACGGGAGTGAGTTCTCAGAAGGCCACTTCGTTATTCCGCTGAATTAAACCCGCTGCTTTAAGGACCATTGTTTTACATAATATTTGATTTCTGGATAAGATACAAAGGACATGCTTGCATTAGATCTTAAATCTACAGTCTGAGAAGCCCGAGACCGAGACACCGGCTAGTTGTGTTATTTTGTGGGGACCCCCCCTCCCCCCGTTTCAGGCAAAATTTCCACGCAGCTCACAGGGCGGTGAGTGGCAGCGTCTCTTCGGATGGCGGAAGACTCGGGGCAGGAAGGGTGAACTCTCTCCGCATACCCAGTTCTAAGGGCGCCTAAGAATCTATCAGCAAAACCCTAGTGATTCAATTACTGCCCAACGATCACATCCCCAGTTTTATTTCCTTGGGGATAAAATTTCTCTGAGAATTTCAGGGGGAAACAACTCCCACCAAACCAAGCAGCGTGAGAAAATTGAACTTTAATGAATTTCATAAACGTGGAGCCACCGCTGAAGGCCACTGGCCCCTTCTTTCTCCCTCTGCCTTCTCCCTCCTTCCCTTCCTGCTTTCTTTCCCTCTTTCTTTCTTTCTTTCCTCTAAGCTTTCTTTCTTCCATTTTCTCCCTTTTCACTGTCAGCTCATTTAGAACAAATAACCATGCACTTTTCCCTGGTGTTTCTTTGTAAATAAGAAACGAACACGAGAGCTCTTCGCAAGCATTTTGACCTTGCTCAGTCCCACTTGCCGCAGCTCGGGCTTCAGACCTCGAGAGCCGCGGGCTGTTCTGTTCTCTTCAGTATAAAGGGGTGTGTTTTGGAAACAGGGAGAAAAATAACGGCATGAGCAACTGAGACAGGAGCTTTTCGTCACCGTCTCATTTTGTATTTGGAGCTAAGACACATTCATACCCTTCCCGTAGTTTATTATTCTGAAGATTTTTCAATTATCGTTTCACTGACATATTTTAGGTGGCAGTTTGATGTCTTGCCATTACAATAGTACTGTAAACATCACAATCATAATATGCTATATCGTTGGAGGAGCGAAAAAGCTGGGTGAACTGATATTTTGAAAAGAAGTCATGAATCACATAGTGACAGCAATACAGTTTAAACAATGCACCATTTAGGGGGTTTATCATTCTGTAAATATCACAGCACTCACGTTGGCAGCACGAACACCCTGTTGAAACAGCACGGAATGTACTTCGCAGCGCTTGGGAGCTGATTGGCTGCCCAGGCCCCGCGGCACACGCATGCATCGCTTAGCCTGCCGCCCCGGCGTCAGGATGCACAAAATCAGGAGAGCACTGAGTAGCTGCAGCTGCGCTCACGCCTCCCGTTATCCACTCACCTGTTCCTAGGCTCCCAGACTGACTCCATGAGTTAGACTCCGTGAATAGTGGCACGGCGAACATGGGAAAACTGTTATTTCTTCCTTATGCTGCTTTCCTTTGCTTCAGGTACATACGAGAAGCGGTACACCTGGATCACATAGGAGGTTTAAAAAAATTATGCATGTATGTATGTATTTAATTTGGGACAGGATCTCGCTTTGTAGTTCAGGCTGGCCCTGAGCTCACTATGTAGCCCAGGCAAGCCTCGAACTCAGCAATCCTCCTGTCTCTGCCTCCCGAATGCTGGGATTACAGTTTGAGTTACCACACCCAGTACTGTTGTACGTGGCTACCAGGGATCAAACCAGGGACCTTGCCCTCACTAGGCAAGTGCTGAAACCACTGAGCTAAACCTCCAGCCCAGGTTTTTTTAGTTTTTAGAGGAAAGTCTATGCCTGTCTGCATAATGACTTAATATCTTTTCATATTTATCAAAATAGATGAAGCTGGAATATTATTTTGAGTAAAATGATCCAAGACCATAAACACTATGAGCACCGTATGTTTTTGTTCATATACGTAAAGACTAAAAAGAGCAGCTGACCTCAATGTGGAATCCTGAGTTTGGAAACAACGTGGATGGAGGGGAGGGGTGTTAAAGGAAATTTGGTTTTGGTTGTTGACCACCATATACATGAAATCATTCATATTTGTAATTACCTTCATCAATAAAATCCTTGTGAAAATAGTAAGAGCTCTGTGTGATGGGAAATGCTTGCAATCCTGGCACTCTGAGGTGCTTGGGTAAGGGGCTGCGAGGTCCGGCCAACGGGAGCGACTTAGTAAACGAGCGAGAACGTGTCTCCAAGTTGGGAGAAAACGTCTGGGGAAATAGTTCGGTGGGGAGGCCTTGGGTTCGGTTTCCAGGGCTGACGAATAAATAAGATGAGCGAAGCCCAAGGCAGTGTGATAGCCTCAAGGAGACAGTACAGCCACGATGTGTGCAGCCGATGCCGTTGGATCACGGGAAACTTTAAAGTACAAGTAAATTAAAATAATGATAAAACATAGTAAATATATAAAATAGCAATATATTTGCTTATTATCATTTTTCAAGTGTTAGGCAATGTACATAGCGTGTCTTGCTAGACTCTTACACCAACAGTCGTGGCAGTAAGTTCGCGTACAGTAGAATCAGCACGAAGGCTTAGACATATACAGTAGTGTTAGTGCGTCTCCAACAGCACCAGGTGATGGGTCGTTCCCAGCGTTCGGATGATGCTGTGGATTGTTATCACATACACAGTCATCACGGATGGAAATGCCGTTGTATACTACACGACTATAGTTTAAAATAATAGGTAGGGATGTATAAGTGAAGAATAAAGTGGAGAAATGTCAAGTTCACTCTCAGCTCTCCAATTAAGAAACTTTGATACACCAAGATCTTTTTTTAAAACACATATATTCATATATACATGTATTTGGTTAACACTTTCCATGTATTATTAAACTTAACGGTATGGAGTATACAAAATATATCTACAATTCTAAAAGACAGACTCATTGATTTATGTGGTTTAAAATCTTGGGAACAAAGTCAAGTTCATATCCAAACTTTGTAAAGTTCAAATGACCAAGCCTTTTCAGTATTATGTACAATGCTGTTATTTCAATTTTTTTGCATATATATTTCTATATATATTTCTTAAAGTTATAAAAATTAAATTGAAAAAGTTGAAAATCAAGTTGTTTAGTATTCTGTTTGGAGGGTTCAGAGGGAAGTATTTTAGGCCGAAGTTTGTTAATGAAGATAAATGTCTTGACAGGTCATTGATCAAGTGATTCACTTCATATTTCCCCTAGTTTTCGAAGACAGGCTGATCAAAGGCTGTGAAAGGTGGTGCCTGCGGACTAAGAGAAAGGACAACTAAGACCTGAATTAACAACTCAGAAATGTATACTTGATGGGCTACTCTATGTTATTCTGAATACAAGTTCAGAAAACAAGATATTGGGTAGTTATTTTAGTTTTCTAGCCTATATTTCCAAAATATTTGTATACATATTTTCTAGATTGTTTTGTGAGATCAATTATAATCATTTATTCTTAAATATATATCATTTAGAATACATACCAATCTATATCCCATATATATTTTGTGACTGCATAGATATGTATATGGATATATATGCATATAGGTACATGCATATAGATATTCACATATATATTTGTATGTGTAGGTGATATATGTACACACATGTCCGCAAAATTCTTTGAACATTTGTTCCATGTAATTTTGACAAGTTTCCATGTCAAAACTTGCCTCAAAATAACACACAATAGAGTTCTGTGGAAAGTAACATTAGAGGATATTTTAATATATTTATGAACGTACTATAGGGTACAAACTATGTCTAGATTTCAACAATGATTATGCTATCTTTGAAACAGACACCAGTATGCAAATCTATTCCCAAACAAGGAAAGTATTCCAAAGCAAGAAAGAGCAAGAAACTTGCTCTTACTCAAAAGTAAAAAGGCCTCTAAACATGAAAAGAACAAAGGAAATGACCTTAATTCTTCCATGATCCTGGGGAAGACGCCTGCTCTGTTCCTGTTCACCACTCTGGGTGGAGTTTGAAAATGGAAGCAAAATGTTGCCAAAAACTTCCGTTTGCTACATGCAGAGGAAAAGATCATTAAATAAGAAATATGTAAAGGTTTATTTTCCTTGGTCTTAATTGGTCTAATATGTATTTAACAGATTATTCAAAGTAATTTTGTATTCAGATGACTATATATATATATAGCAAATGAAGCAAATGACAGCAGTAACACCGGGGACAATTTGAAGAAACCTGAATTATTATTTTAGTGTAAAATATTCACACAATGTATGAAGAACTGTATTGTTACTTGAATGTGGATTAAGATTAATTTTAAATGTACACTGACAAACTTAGAGCAATTAAACTCTAAGGTAGTGTATAAAACTGATAGATACAAGGGGAGAGAAAACAAAGGCACATAAAATACTTCATTAAAACGAAGAATTAGTGAACAAAATAGAAACAAAAGTAATTAAAATAAATAAAATGTAAACAAATATAGTAGGTTTCATTCAATTGCACCTATAATCATTGGATGTGAACAGTCTACATGGATTTTTAATTGAATTCTTTATTGGAACATTTTATATACAGTTCACAATCACACACAACTTTGGGGAATTTGTACCATTATATGACAGAAGTTAATTCTCATTTTTACCCATATCCCTACCCACCCGCCACCCCCCAGCCCTTATATACATGCTAGATGGATTTTTTTTTAGAAAAACAAACAACTATAAGTTATCTATAAGAAACCCACTTTGCATGTAAAAACACAGGTAATTTAAAAATTAACACATACTGCTGGGCGTGGTGGCTCACACATCTGTAATCCCAGCAGTCGCGAGGCAAAGGAAGGATTGGTGAGTTCAAGGTTTGCCTGGGCTACACAGTAAGCTCAGGGCCAGCCTGAGCTACAAAGCAAGACCTTGTGACCAAAAAAAAATGGTAACACATACAGAAAAATATAAGATGCTAATGCAAAGCAAGTAAAAGCTGCGTTGTTTTAAGGCAAAGTGGATATCAAAGAACAGGAAATGTTTATAGATAAAGACAATTATAAATTATACTATAATAAAAGGCTCAATTATCCAGGAAGATATTCCATCCCACATGCTCATACACCTACCAAGAGATGTGGAGAATAAAACTTATAGGGCCGATGGGCCATGCAGATAAATCCATGATCAACCTTCCAGATTTCAAAATCCCCCTTGTAAGACATGGGGAGATCTCACAAGCAGAAGACTAAGAGAGAGGCGAACTCAACATTACTAATGATCAACTTGAAACAGTTAATATTTAATACTATCATTCATCTACCAATAATAGGCCACGCATTCTTCTCAGGCTCAGAGGGCATCCTCACTGAGATAGATGACATTCTCAGGGTTATAGCTCTCTATCAAATTTAAAAGGACAACTAGCACACTGTTCTTTTTTTTTTTTTTCTTTTTTGCTTTTTGAGACAGGGTCCCACGTTGTAATTCAGACTGGCCCTGAGCTCACTATGTAGCCCAGGCAAGCTGCCGCAAACTCAGCAATCCTCCTGTCTCTGCCTCCTGAGTGCTGGGATTACAGGCGTGAGCCACCATGTCCGGCATTGTGGTATGCGGTGTTGATTGTTGGTGGGCGTGAGTCTCCACGCCCAGCATTATATGTGGTGACCGGGGATCGAACTCAGGTCCTTGTGCTTGTGAGGCAGGCGCCAGAACCACTGAGCTAACCCTCCGGCCCCAAGCACACTGTTCTTACACTGCAAAAAAATAATTAAATAAGCTACAAAGTCAAAACAGAAAAATAACTGAAAATCCAAACGATGTGGAGTGCATTCCTAAATTAAAAAAAAATTTTTCAAGAAATATTTTAAAAAGTAAAACTACAAAAATACATATTCATAAATATTTGAGATAGAAAAAATGTATATGTAGAAGAAAATTTATAGGATTAAATTCATATTAGAGGAGAAAACATTCTAAAATTGATCTAAGCTTCCTCCTCACAAAATTAGAAAATACATTTAATTTAAAACAGAAAAAAAGAAATGATAAAACTTAGAGAAGAAACCAGTAAAATTGAAATGTATGAGGAGACATTCATAACTGAAATAAGTAGGACACAGACGGGTAAATACTGTATCTTTGCTCTGGCATGAAGAACTAAATGTGTAAATGAATATTAAAATGTAGGATAAGTATTGTGAAACAGTAAGAAAATATACAAGGAGAAAGGGGATAGAGGTAAGTGAAGAGGGAAAGGAAAATGTAATGGTTAAAAACAAGAAACAAAGCTTATGTATATAAGGAGTGGAGGTTATGGAGGACAGAGGACTGGGAAAAATCAGAATTAAGTCAGGCAATGTACTGATACAAGTTTTTATTGTTGATTGTGATCATAACATGCATATAAATGTACCAATAAAATAAATTTTAAAAAGAAATTGAAGCATAAGTGTAACAGCTAAGTATAGTGAACTGAAGGATATTTTATTGATATTTTATTTTTATTTTATTAAGGATATTTATTAAGATTATGTAGGATAACTAGAAAAAGGACAGAAATTATAATCAGCTGAAAATGAGGAGCAGATATCAACACAGTTCCTATTTATATTAAAAGAAATAAAGGAATACAATGAGCAGCCATTTACAGTCAAATTTGAGAACATAGATGAAGTGGACTAATTTCTTGTATGGCATATTCTCCCAAATGAACACAGGAAGAAATATGCTATTGGAATAAGTTTATGTATTTTAAAAATTGAATCAATAATTATTAACCTCCAAAATGAGAAAACATTCTGTTAAGATGGATTCACTGATGAATTCTAAGCATTTACAAAAATAATTCCTACAATATCTTTAAGAGGATAAAAGAAACATGAACCATAAAGTCATCAATAATATCAAAAAAATCTGAAAAAGTAAATTAAAGATATTACAAAGAAGAAAAACTGGAAAATAATCTGTTTTATAATCCTAGATGAAAAAATCCTCAAAATAATAGCAAATCGCAGTTGATAATGTTTAAAAAGAATTATATACAATAATCCTATGGGATTTATTCCACTTTTGCAATTCTGGTTCAAAACTTAAGTTTGAATTAATGTACTCACTACACTAATAAGCTAAAAATGTTATCCATATCAATAAAAAAGAAAAAAAAGATTGACAAAATCATAGTAAGCTTATCAGCAAATTAGTTGAAAACAGCCTTAATTTCTGAAGAAGCATCTACCACAACCTATATATAATTTATATCCATTAATATCCTTTTAATGAACACACCCTAAACTTTATCTTAAGGAGATCAGTAGCAAGGTAATTCTTCACTTACCATGTTTTCAAAATCATATTGGAAATCTTTTCTTTTTTATGAGATAGTGCTTCACTTTGTAGTTTAGGCTAGCCCTGTGCTCACTATGTAGCCCAAGCAAGCCCTGAACTCAGCGATCCTCCTGCCTCTGCCTCCCAAGTGCTGGGATGACAGGCATGAGCCACCATGCCTGGCCATATTGGAATTCTTAATCAGTGTAAGAACAAAAGAAAAAAATAATAACCTGGGAGAATAATATAACACTGTTTTCCCCCAAAGATATACATTCTCATTAGAAAATGTTAAATCCATAAAATCTTAACATGAATAAACTAATATAGAAAGATTATAGGATATCAAGCTACTAAATAAAGTTGTTTCCAATATAACAGCAATAGACCACTTAAAATTTAAAGTACAATTATACCAGGAAAAGTTCTTGGCTAGAAATATTATAAAACATATAGAATATCTGCATGATTTAAACTACCAAACTGACAAAGTCAAATAAATAAATGAAAGGGCAGATTCTAAGAGTTCATAGACTGCATCAGGATATTTCATATTGATTCTAACGAAACCGGTAAAACTCTACTGAATACTGCTGTGGACACTGACAGGGGATGTTTAAAGTCTACAAAGACAGGCAAAAAGCTTCGACTGATGAAGGCAGTACTTAAAGGTAACGCGAACGTCGGAGAACTGAGTTTCTCCTATCGGGCTGTATTTACTTCGGATCCTTCTCATTTTTCCCTCCAGTTTCAGTCCCATGTGTGTAAGTCCAGGTCACGGTGGTCTCACCTTGCTACAGCCGGCTGGGCTCAACAGTGCTGATTTCAGTTAATTCCCAGTAACCTTGTTTCGGTTGCTTTTCTGTCCACATATGATAAAATAACTATGCTTTGTTGTTAATTAAGTTTAAGTGTGTTCAGTTGTAGTGCTGACTTCGCGTGCCAGCGTAGAGATATGACACACTGTCTTTATTTGAAACTAATTTGTGAGTCACCATAGATCTATCTTGGGTACTTTGATTTGGTTTGTTAATGACTATCTTGGCAGATGGCAAGAAATCTTGACATATTAAGAATAATTAAATGACTTTGACTTTGAAACTGATATTGCACTTGTCTTCAGTGACTTTTATAAAGCAGACAAAGAAATTGATTAATAGAAAAGGCAGACTAAGAGTAAAATCCGAGATGGCAGCCTATGAATCTAAATGTTTAGAGTGGTTCTTTGGCTTTCTTAATATATGAATGTGCACGCCCATGTGCATGCGTGCATGCACACACACATGGAATTTTTCTACCTTGATGACAGTATTAAATGCATTGTCACTACCAGTTTTAGAAAATACCAAAGGCACCAATGATCTAACCTGTTCTAATGCAAAATTATTATTATTGTTCATTCCATTTACTAACCTTTAAGCATTCCATCCCTGGTCCCAAGTAAACTTTATGTTAAATAAATTATATATATATATATATGTGTGTGTGTGTGTGTGTGTGTGTGTGTGTGTGTGTGCTATGATTCAATAACTCTTTGAAAATTAATATCATGTTCTCTTTTTGTAGTTTTACATGCATAATGCTTTCCTTTGCCTATGATATTAATCTTCTTTGAAGAAGATGAATATTTATTCCAGAAGGAATACACCTAAGACCAAGACAGGACTCAAATATAAAAAGTAATAATAAAAGGAATAATGCCCTTCCAAACAAGGTATATTGTTGCTATAATTGGTTGCCAGTGTTTTAAGGAGAACCTCTATTTGTTAATTGATTGATTGATTGATTGATTACTATGAATACTTCATAATTCTTGTTAGCATATGTTTGTGGTGTGTAATGACTGCACATAGCTTGGAAATTTGATAACTAGACATATATTTAATCGTGATTATTTTTCCTATTTTTCAACTCCTGCCCCACTCGTCCCACCACCCCACCCCCTTCCCTATCTCTATAGTGTTTAGACCCGTTCTTTTATATGGCGTCTTGGTGTCACTCTTTATTTTATGTATATTTTGCATTGTAATATTATAGATCTGATATTTAACATTTTGTGAATGACATTTCATTTAGCATCATAGTCTCAAGATCCAACCATTTTTCTACAAATGATTCAAATTTATTTTTGTCTATCCACTTTTTCTTGTTACTCTCATCTGTTGAGCTGCACATTTTCTGAGCACTTAGTAGTACATCACATAGACAGCTCCAATACGGAGTCAAGTCTCTGGCTGTCTGAATTAGGAGGGTGAGAGAAAAAGTCTTATGTCAATACATTTTTTCTTAATGTCTTTTATAATTCATAACAAATGTATCTTTTGTTGTCTTCTTTAGGAACGTTTTCAGAGGCTCTAATGTGTTGTGTGTATGTACGTGTGTGTGTTTGAAAAGCCTTTATTTTGTAAGACAGTGAAAAAGCCCTGGATGTACGCTGCTCACCTCTCTCACAATCACAGGTTCTCACAATCTTAGGAACAACCTATGACACTGATATAATAACATCATCAAACCCATAGTCTGCATGAGGCTTCCCTTTGCTATTATACACTCTTGGGTTATTATAGTTATGGTGACATGTATCTTTGACAGTACATAAAATAGCCCCTAAAATTCCTCTGTGTATAAGGCATCTCTCCTTCTACTAAGTCCTAGTAGATCCTCATTTTAAAAATATCTCTGTAATCTCACTTTTCCAAAATGTCTTGTAGTTTGTATTCATTTTCAGGATGATTCCTTTCAAAAAACAATATACATTTGATTTTCTATTTATCTCTTCATTGTTTGATAGCTCATGTATTTTAGTGTCAAATAATATCCCTTTGTCAAGACACATTTCTAACCCATTCACCTACTAAATGAATACTATTTTAGTTCCTTCCAAGTTTCAGCACTTTTGCATCAAAATTTATAAACAGTTTTATGTTGTATGTTTTTGAACAGATATAAATTCAAACACTTGAATAAATAGCAGTCACTATGATTGCTAGTCTTGATATTGAATTATGAAAAAAGTAGTCTTTGAATAGTCAACTATGCATTGTTAACAACCATTAGCAGTGGCTCAGGTTAACTCTTCTTTTTGTCAGTAGGGTTACTAGTGTTCTAGATATTGACAATGTCAATAGATGCATTTACAATATCTCATTATCATTTTAATTACGCTATGTGTACATTACCATTGACAGAGTTTATGGAACACTTTTCCTTTTATTTATTTTCCATCTATATAGCTTTACCTGTCAAATAACTAGTCATATTTTAGCAGATTTTTATTTTTCAATTGTCAAGTTTAAAAGTGATTTGTGTACTTTGGATATGTTATTTTCATGTGTGTTCTATCCAAATATTGTCTATAAGTTTCTGGTTTACAGTCTCATGTTCACAAATCTTACGGTAGAGCACATTTGTAAAAGTTCTCTATGTTATTAGGCTAAAAATAAATATTTGAACTACTGTTTCTAGCACATGGACTAAGTTTATGGATATGAGTGAACATAAAACATTTTATAGCCAAATAAATTGTATTCTTTGAATGTATATGGTTATTTTTGGTAAATGGCCCAAAATATCTTTGACTATTCTAAATCTGAGAGTGCATAAAGTGTCCACAGAAGGGTCAACACAGAGCCTCTGAGTCCAAATCTGAATTGTATCTGGAGAAGGTCCTGTGAAATTTGAATACAGAATATTCAATATCATTTATACCTGTAAAATAAATGATTGGAGAATATACTAAAATACTTGAGTAGTTTTTTGCATCCTGCACTAAGAACCAAACATAATAAAAAAAAATGCTTAGGATAAGGACATAAGTGTTTCATTATGCATAATGTGGGTGTAGATAATTAGTAACAACTGAAATCCACACACTTTTCATATATCAATCTTCTCATAATGAATAAATCAATGAATTTCTATATTCCTTTTCATGTGTCAAAAATACTTTGGAAACAACTCAAATATTGTACAGTGGTTAGATGTTCAAATCAACATGCTCATAAGTACATCTAAGAAGAGATTCGCATAGAGCTTTTAGTTTATGTGGCCATCTACCAGCCAGAGTGGAATTTCCAGAATTATCATTTTAATGCACATGTGATACTACATGATTATTTGCCAGGGGAGAGAAAAGCAAACTATCTAATTTTTTCTCCCAAAGTAACCATAGTAATAGGACTTTGGGCCAAAAAATTTAAAAAATAATGAATTTTGGGCCGGAGATTTAGCTCAGTGGTTCTGGCGTCTGCCTTGCAAGTGCAAGGTCCTGAGTTCGATCCCCGGTAACCACATATAATGCTGGGCGTGTTGACTCACGCCCACCAGCAATCAGTACCACATACCACAGTGCCGGGAGTGGTGGCTCACACCTGTATTCCCAGCACTTGGGAGGCAGAGGCAGGAGGATTGCTGAGTTCAAGGCTAGCCTGGGCTACATAGTGAGCTCAGGGCCAGCCTGACCTAAAAAGAGAGACTCTGTCTTAAAAAATAAAAAATAATAATAATGAATTTAAGGGCTGGAGGGTTAGCTCAGTGATTTCGGCGCCTGCCTCGTAAGCACAAGGACCTGAGTTCGATCCCCGGTAACCACATATAGTGCTGGGCGTGGAGACACGCCCACCAACAATCAATACCGCATACCACAATGCCGGACGTGGTGGCTCACGCCTGTCATCCCAGCACTCGGGAGGCAGAGACAGGAGGATTAACGAGTTCGCGGCGGCTTGCCTGGGCACCATAGTGAGCTCAGGGCCAGCCTGAACTACAAAGTGAGACCCTGTCTCAAAAAGCAAAAATAAAAATAAAATAAAATAAAATAATAATAATAATAATAATAATAATGAATTTAAGTTTATAAATGTCCTAAATAATAAAAAGTACTTTTCTGCTTCATTTGAATAAATACTTTTGCATAAAATATATTTTCTCATTTTCTTTTGAAAATTTAATTTCTATAACAGTGTACATAAATCTAATTAAGGACAATTTCTTATTTTCTTGTGAACTTTTGCCATTAAAAACTATTGTGATGATTATGTATTTGTGAAGACATAGGAAACCTTTTAATTTTCTTTCATTGATATACTATGCTTTTATATTTTTGAATTTTTCCTTAATTACATACTATTATATTGATTGAAATATTATTTTTAGTTCATTAGGAAAATTCCAATATTATTATCACAGCCTATGTTGTAATAAGTTTCCTGTTACTCTTTATTCACATAATTGTTCTTCTATAATAGAACTCCTTTTTTTTTCTTTTCTTGGTCCTGTAATAGATTTGAGAAGTACTATTTTGGATATATATATGTATATATATATGTATATATATATATATATATATATGTATATATATATGTGTGTGTGTGTGTGTGTGTGTGTGTATACATATATACATATATTCTTAATAATATGTGAAGACAGTTTTATTTTTAATTGTAAGAATTAATTGATAAAAGTTTTCTACAGTTTTTTTTTTTTTCTTTTGAGACAGGGTCTCACTTTGCAGTTCAGGCTGGCCCTGAGCTCACTATGTAGTCCAGGCAAGCCTCGAACTCAGCAATCCTGCCTCTACCTCCCCAGTGCTGGGATGACAGGCGTGAGCCACCACGCCCGGCACTGTGGTATGTGATATTGATGGCTGGTGGGTGTGAGTCTCCACGCCTAACATTGTATGTGGTTACTGGGGATCGAAATCGGGACCTTGCGCTTGCGAGGCAGGCACTGGAACCATTGAGCTAACCCTGCGGCCCTCTACAGTTTTGAAGAAAAATGTAGGCTAAAATTGTAAGTTAAACAAAAATTCTATAAGTCCAGGTCATAATTTACATATAATTACAACACCTTCCTCTTGGTAGAACAAAATACCCAACATTCAACATTAAAGGAGGAGAAGTTAAATTTGCTTCACAGTTTAAGGGCATTCAGTCCATGTTCAGCTGGCTCCAAGGCAGAAAAAAAATTTGTACTGGAATGAAATGTCAGAGGAAATCTTCCTTATCTTATGGCAGCCAGGAAACAAGAAGAGAAAGAAAGAACCAGGAAGAAGAATAGGACTTTTAGGTCATGCCCTTGTGACATACCTCTTGCAATCAGGCCCTGGTCTTAATGACACAGTCAGCTACTGAACTCACCAATGGATGAGTCCACCGTTGCGTATAAATCTCATATGGTCCAGTCACCTGCAGACATGTGAGATATTAAGAAACATTTTTGACAGATGCCATAACACAGTAGGATATTCTTTCTGAAGATCAGGTTATAGAGGTTAGGGATTAAGCCCAGAGTTTATGTAGTCCCACTCTTCCTGTCTGTTTCTTGGCAAATTTAATATGTGACTTCAGAATGCAAAAAAAAAAAAAAAAAAAAAAAAAAATTATCATTGTTCGTAGAATAAAGTAGGCAGATAGGAAATATAAAAGTTGCTACTTATTATGTCATGTGACAGGGGATAACGGCAGTGGTTTGCCTGAGTGTCCTCCAAGGTTCACGGGTTAAAACTTGATCCTCCTTTGATGCTAGGTGAGTAGCTGAAAATCGCAGAATCAAGTCTTAGTTGAAGTTCTTCTCCCACAGGGAGCATGGCCTCCACAGCGCTTTGGGACTCCGCCCTCTCCTTTCTCATTCTTAGTTCCTGCCACTGCGTGAACACTTCTGCTCCACGATATGCTCCCACCATGATGAGATTCCCCAAGCCCAAAGTGTGAAGACGGGATAAAGAACTGAAACCTTCAGACCTGTGAGGCAGAATAAACCTTTGGGCTCTGTGAGTTGATCATCCTAAGTATTTACATAGTGATTAAATGCAAAATGTCTTGTAATCTAACCTCACTTTGAGTGTTCAAGGAAGTATTTATATAGGTGTTAGCATCACTGACACATGTGTATATGTGTTTGTATGTTAAGCACTGTATACACTTGTGTGCATGTATATGAATCATTCAGTACATTGTCTTTGGCTACTGACTGGATGACGAGAATAAGCAAATTGATCAGGGCCAAGAAAGCACATAGGCTTCGTCACTAATGACACCAAAATACTGTTTCTTTAGGAAATTTTTGACTATTTTTGCTTTGCCACATCTAATTTTAATTTGTTCACATTTGATGTTGCACACATTTGGTATTTTGTGTTTCTTTCATTTCTTTTTCTATATAGACTATAGTTCATGTAGATTCTAATGTACCACTAATATTGCAATAAAGGCGAAATCAGTGTGTGAGAAACAACTGATTTGGTTGTTTCTTTTTTGTTTTGGTACCGGGGATCGAACACAGGACCCTGTGCTTGCAATCCAAGAGTGGTGGCACTGAGCTTCATCCTGGTCCCCTGATTTGGTTTTAATAAATCATTTTTCTCTACTGACATCACTATTTAAAAATGACATTACCATATTATGGAAATCAATAATTTGAGCTCTAGAAATTTGTCTTTATGTTTAAGGAACACTAATTCAATCCACCCTTTTTGATAAATCAGGACATTACACACACACACACACACACACACACACACACATATATATATATATATATACACACACACACACACACACCCATACTTATACATATGTATGTATGTATACCTATATAAAGAGATCACCACATGTATTCTCAAAACTTGAGCCAATAATTACAAAGTATTGAGCTATTAAGTATAATATCTACTGTAAAATAAGAATTCAGTAAATACTAGTAATACTTCACATAGGATTTATTATAAAATAATTTTTCATAGTGTGAAACATTCTATGTTACTTTATATTGCCATAAAATATTCCATAAAGTAAAATTACTATGATGAAGAATGCAAAAATTAATTATTTCTTATTTATATTCACTATTTTAAATATTAAATAAAACCTAAAGGAGATTTAAATAACAGATCTTTTCACTTCCTTTTCAAAATGTAAGAGAAAACCTTTTGTCAAATATTGCATTTCTATAAATAGTTTAAGACACTTTTTTACCAACAAAGGGAGTTAAAGGGATTCAATATACTTGAAAAAAGAAAATAAAAGCCAAGAATTACGGTGCAGAGTGGCTCTGACATGTACATTATCTTACCTGGAATCATTTCATTATGAGGTCTAAAAAACTAGCTGTTGTTTGGGACTGAGAGAATATAGCTCTAATTTCAGCTCCTAATTTCAGGTTCTCATATATAATTACTCCCTCTCTGAGAACAGAGTGGAGGGTTTTCTGTTACCTTTGGCATGAGCTTTAATTTAAATCCTCAGATTTCCAAAATTCTAATTTAAACTGCAGAGCAGCACAGCTATGATCAGATTGTTCTCTTGCAAATGGGGTTTATAATTTGCGAATCCCAAATGAAACAAATCATTTAGCTCAACTCCAAGAAGCCATTTCTTTAAATGAAAAGAAAAGCTTAAATACTACTCTGAGAACCTAATCAAGAGGAACTACAGAGTTGCTCTTGAATTATATGCCCAATGGCAATTTAAATCCACTCCTTTGGAGAAATATTAATGAGTTAAGTTTAAGAAATGGCAAAATGCAAGTAATTTGAAAACTTGAGTTTCATTGTAGGTGATTTTTCTCGGTTCCTACAGAAGAAATGAAACTTTACTGTTCGAAGTATGCAACACACCTAGTGTGTTACTTTTCCTGTACAAGAGAAGGATTCTCTGTCTCCTATACCTGATTCTTCAAGGTGCCTAAATAGTCAGATTTCAAAAATATTGGTTTTATCAGGTTATCGCTTTTCTTCTGCTCTGTGTGCACAGATGACCTACCAGCACTGTCAGTACAATAACAATCAACTTTAACCAGCTGTAAAATGGTAGGAAGATTGTCTATCTGAAATAGACATTCATTTTAGAAGCAGACAGGGAAGGAGGAGGTCCACAAACAAATCACGAAGAAGCATGGGAGCGTTTTGAAGGTGGGAAGTCCAGGTATTTGGACTCACAGGGTCTTCAGGTTGAAGGGAGCAAACCTAAAGATACAAAGGCTGACAATTTGCCCTGGTGTTAGCTTCTGACTCGATGTAAGTCAATGGAAGAGGTTGTACCACAAAGATTTTTTTTTCCCTGACAGTAGTTATTTAAATCAGCAGATTGCTCTACATATAGTCTACCTTATTGGCAATTGTCACAGGAATCAACACTGTCTGAACTGGAAGCTCAGATACTGGAAATTTTGGTTATCTTAAAAGTACATGACAAATTTATTGGTAAGAAAACTAGGAAAAGGCAGGAAAGGACCTAGGGTAGATACATGATGTACAGACATCATTGTGGCTAACCCTGTTTGAAAGGACACATTTATCATTACTATAATTTATTTTATTTTATTTTAATTCTATTTTTAATCATTTGATATCATTTGTACATTTTATATACACTCCATGATCACAATCAACATTGAGAGTTTGTACTGGTGCATGACACGACTTAATTCCCACTTTTCCCATTCTCCTGCACACCCTATAACCCCTACTCCTATACACATAAGCTTTGTTTCTTTTAATTTTACCATCACATTCCCCCCACATTATATACTCCTACCCCCTTTAGCCTTTGAATATTTTTATTTCACAGTATCTATCATATACTCTAGAACTCATTTAGATATTCAGTTTCTCATATCAGAGAAAAGATCTGATATTTATACACGTGTGACTTATTTATTTCACTTATGAGTATGTCCTCAAAATATGTCCATTTGAGCATGAATGAGTCAAACTTATTCTTCACTGCAGAGTAATTACTCCATTTTGTAAAGAAAAAAATCATAGAAAACAAAGGCTGGGGATTTAGCTCAAGTGGTATCGCACCAACCTTGGATGTACAAGGGCCTGAGTTTGATCCCTGGTACCAAAATAAAAAAAGAAAAGAAAGAAAGAAAGAAAGAAAGAAAGAAAGAAAGAAAGAAAGAAAGAAAGAAAGAAAGAAAGAAAGAAAGAAAGAAAGAAAGAAAG
>PVIC010032041.1:0-20946 GCA_004025085.1 Thryonomys swinderianus
GCCTGCCTCGCAAGCGCAAGGACCTGAGTTCGATCCCCGGTTACCACATATAATGCTGGGCGTGGTGGCTCACGTCTGTAATCCCAGCACTCGGGAGGCAGAGACAGGAGGATTGCTGAGTTCGCGGCGGCTTGCCTGGGCACCATAGTGAGCTCAGGGCCAGCCTGAACTACAAAGCGAGACCCTGTCTCCAAAAAGCCAAAAAAAAAATTATTGTACAACTTCATTTAAGGGACTTGAGAATCTATGGAATGTGCTATTCCAAGGAGGCTCCAGCAAATGCCTAGATGCTGATCCTGAGTTGTATCATATTTTAGTTTGGATTCCCAGAGGCAGAGACCTTGAGACAAAGATTAAGAGGTAAATGGTTGGCCTGGAAGGAAAGAGCAGTGGAAAAACTGAGACTAGGTTACATAGTGAGCTCAGCCTGAACTACAAAAAGCGAGACCCTGTCTCACAAAAAAAAAAAAAAAAAAGAGAGAGAGAGAGAGGAAAGAAAAACAGACTGGAAATGAATAGAAGGTTGTGATTTTTTTTTTTTTTTTGAGACAGGGTCTCGCTTTGTAATTCAGGCTGGCCCTGAGCTCACTATGTAGCCCAGGCAAGCCTTGAACTCAGCAATCCTCCTGTCTCTGCCTCCTGAGTGCTGAGATTACAGGTGTGAGCCGCCACCGCCACAGACCTTGCACTTGAGAGGCAGGTGCCGGAACCACTGAGCTAAATCTCCAGTCCCAAGAAGGTTGTGATTTTTCAAAAATATCCACCCCTGGGCCGGAGGATTAGCTCAGTGGTTCCGGCGCCTGCCTCCCAAGCGCAAGGTCCTGAGTTCAATCCCCGGTAACCACATAGAATGCTGGGCGTGGAGACACGCCCACCAACAATCAACACTGCATACCACAATGCCAGACGTGGTGGCTCACACCTGTCATCCCAGCACTTGGGAGGCAGAGACAGGAGGATTGCTGAGTTCGCGGGCACCATAGTGAGCTCAGGACCAGCCTGAACTACAAAGCGAGACCCTGTCTCAAAAGAAAAAAAAAAAGATATCCGCCCCTGGGCCAGAGCTTTAGCTCAGTGGTTTAGGTACCTGCCTTACAAGCGCAAGGTTCTGAGTTCGATCCCTGGTAACCACATACAATGCTGTGCGTGGTGATTCACGCCCACCAGCCATCAATACCACATACCACAGTGCCGGGTGTGGTGGCTCACGCCTGTAATCCCAGCACTCGGGAGACAGAGACAGGAGGATTGCTGAGTTCAAGGCTTGCCTGGGCTACACAGTGAGCTCAGGGCCAGCCTGAACTATAAAGCGAGACCCTGTCCCCCAAAAAAAAAAAAATTTAAAGATATCCACCCCTGACATTTATCCTATCGTGGTGGTGTGATGCTCCTCCCATTAGAGGTGGAGTTTGTGTCCCCACTCCATTTGGGAACAGGTTCTGTGGCCACCCTGACCAACAGAGTAGAGGAAATAGATCTATCAGTTATTCGTGTTGCTGGTTTTTCTTTTTTCTTTTCTTTCTCTTTTTTTTTTTTTTTTTTTTCCCCAGTCCTGGGGCTTGATCTCAGGCCCTTGGGCTTGCCAGGCAGGTGGGCACCACTGAACTACATCCCCTGCAGGCCTGTCCGTTGTTGAAGGGTGGGTCATAAAAGACTGCACCTAGCTCCTGCATCCAGATTCTCTGTAGTTTTCATTTGTGCAGATGTTCTAGGTCTGTGCTCTATCAAAGTGCCCCGCCCAGGATTCTTTTGTTTTCTTTTTTTCCACCTCAGGGCTCTTATTCCTGGAGCCCACTTCCTGTATTAGAGGCTACAGAGGCCACATGAGTGAGCATCCCAGGTGACAGCCCAGCCAGGCCTCCATGACAGCCAGCATCAGCCAGCAAGCATGCAGGACCGAGAACCCGACTGCAAACTCTGTCCCTGTCTTGGAGGCTGAGGTCACAGACCTAGGAAGCAAAGACGGGGCGTCTTCTGTGTCCTTCCTGAACTCCTGATCCCAGAGACCGAGCTCTGTGTGAAGCTATTGAGATGCAGGGGATCTGGGCAGCAGGATGAAATCACTGATCACTGGGAAAGAAGAAGCCAGCTGAGAGCAAGGGCCACTCCTGAGAGCAGTAAACCCTGTCAGGTGGGGTGAGGCTGCTCAGTGTGAGATGGATGAGCCTGTCCCGGGGCTCCCAGCCCTGCTGTGCAAAGACTGTCCCTATGATAGACCCAAGCGAGACAGCAGACGGACTCCGGACCGCAGAGAGCGTTGCTTACAGAGGACTTGCTGTCACAGGCATGGCCCTGGGTGGCAACACAATCCATGGGAGGGGGTATTTTGGGGTCCTATTCAACCTGGAATGTACTTGATTTTTGTTTTTATTTTTGCATCAGGATCTCCCTATGTAGTCCAGGGTGACGTTGAGCTTATGGTGATCTTCCTGCCTCAGCCTCCTGAGTGCTGGGGTGACAGGTGTGTACCACCATGCCCAGTTGTACCTGGATTTTCTTAAATTAATATCAAAGAGCCAGGCATGGTGGCTCACGCCTGTAATCCCAGCACTCAGGAGGCAGAGGCAAGAGGATTGCTGAGTTCGAGGCTGGCCTGGGCTCCATAGTGAGCTCAGGGCCAGCCTGAACTACAAAGCGAGACCCTGTCTCAAAAAAAAAAAAAAAAAAAATCAAAGAGCCAGAGGCATCCCTAGAGTCAGGGTCTCTCTGTAAAGGTCCGCACACCATTTGAAGGACTGGGCCTATTGTCCGTTGGGAAACTGCAGGATAAACCGCCAAGGGTTAGACTGTGTCAGCACTCAAGGTGGCTGAGGTCCCGTCAAGGTGTCAGAAGGAAGTTGGAAGAGACCAGAAAGATTCTTCCCTGGGGCGAAGGGAGTATGGCCTGACCCACACCTTCATTTCAGACTCCTGGCTTCAAGAATGGTGACAGTACATTTCTAGATTTGTTTATTTGTATGCAGCAGTGGGGATTTGAACCCAGGGGCTTCACACTGAGCTACACCCCAGGCCTTTTATTATGTTTTGGCTTGAGAGAGCGTTTCCAAAAGTCACTAAACTGCACAGGGTCTGGGCTTGAACTTGCGATCCTCCTGCCTCGTTCTCCCAGAGTGCTAGGCTTTTACAAGCTTATACCACCATACCAGGCTCCTTTCTGTTGTTTGAAGCCACTAAATGCATGGCAATGTGCCAAAGTAATTCTAAGAAAGTAATACAATGATTAAACAAGTTCACCAACAATATGTGTTCCTGAGATGCTCGTATTAAAAAGCACCTGCTGGCCAGGTATGCCTGTAACCCCAGCACACTGGAGGTGGAAGCAGGAGGATCCTTCATGTAAACCTGGATAACTCCATGAGAATCCATCTGAAGGCAATAACAAGGGCTGAAGATACAGCTCAGCCCTCTCTAGGTTCAACCCCCAGAGCTGCCAACAACAAAACAAAACAACAGAAAACCCTTTAATTCCACAAAGATCCTACTTGCAATGAAGGTCACCTTCGCAGATACCAGGGGCTTCCTCAAGGAGGGAGATAGCCCAGTGAGGGGGTCTGTAGTTCTCTGTTTGCAATAGATCTTAACACTTTCTCCAACTCCCGCTCCCTTCCCCCATTTTTTTGGACCTTATTTTTTGTAATTTGGATCATGATTCATTTAACCCTTTCCCTGCTGAGGCTCGGCCCATTCCTCCCGAGGTCCTCAGGGGTCCCAAAAGCTTGTCCTTCTGACGGAAGGGGTGGGATAAGCGACAGCCCACACTGCCAACCTCCCTTTCTCCTTCTGCTCCCTGGCTCGGCGCCCTGCCGACTAGAGAGGGACTGGGCCAGCATCACAATCTTGGAGCGTGTCCTGTGACCACCCTGGTGGACAGACTCTTCCCCTAAGGGGACCCTGAGCGCACAGGACTCTCCTTCTCCTGGGTTGCATCATAAGAAAGAGTTCTGTTTAGGCAGGATGTCACGTATTTGGATTGTTTTCTTTTACAGGCAGGAAAGACCTAAAGACAATAAGGATCACCCACACGTCCAGCCCTGAGGAAGCCAGCGCACACCTGACTTCAGGATCTCGGGGAAACACAGGGCCCCCTGACCCTGGAGCGCGTTCAGCGGGTCGCAGGCTTTGGCCTGCTCAGGGACCTGCAGGGTGCACTTCCGTACAGTTGTTTCCTGCCTTCGGATGCTTAAGTGACTTCCAGATGGTTAAAGGTGCCAGAAAACAATAAGGAGGGGACAGTGAGGTGTTCCTGCGGGTGCTTTGGGCAGCACCGTGGGCGGCGGGTGGGATAAGGGACAAAGGTCACTGTGGTCCCGTTAGGGGCGAGGCTCTGGCCCCAGACGCCTGCACTGGAACTCCTCGATCTCGGTGTACCTGTGCGGTGACCTGCCTGCCCTATCGCCGCGATCTCTTGGGGGCTCCCCGGGAAGTGGGGGGCTGGATCCGGAAGGAGAAGCCGGGCTGTCCGCCCCCGCCGGCCTGGCAATTACGTTTCAGGGTCACGAGGCTCCCCAGCCCCTTGGAGGGGATCAGCGCCCAGCCTCGGCAGCTCCCTCACCGCTAATCCCTCCGCAGGCGGGCGGGCTTCTAAATCCTCCTTAATTCTCCTTTCCTGCCTTCTCAGGGCAGGGAGGCCCCGGGCAGGGCTTAGCTCCAGGAAAGAGGGGCTGGGAAAGCTGCGGCACTCCGGGGACTGTGGGCCCTCCCACCGTAGAGGAGGGTGGCGCGGTGGGGCCCTGGGGTCCGCCGGCGGGCCCTGTCCCTGCCCCTGCCCGCAGTGGGTGAGGCTGGTCGCCGGCCTGAGGCCTGCAACCTCCACAGCCTCCTGGGGGGCGGGGGGCAGCGAGCGCGCGGCTTTGCTGTTCTGCTTCTGGCCTCAAAGAAGCGGGAGCTGCTGCCTGAGGAAGCCGCGCAGGGTCACCCAGCCACCTGGCTTCCCGGGGCCTCAGAAAATGTCCTCTGTTCAGGGGTGCCCTGGCACTTGGGAGGCTTCGGCTCCCACCTTTGAAGAAGCTCAGGCGCTTTGCAGGAAGGCACTGGGAAGCATCTGGGGGAACATGCTGGAGAGAATGGGGGACTGGGGGGCGGCATCGAAGACACGGTCTGATGAAATGTTGTGTCTGTCTCTCCTACCTGCCTCCCGGAAATCCAGTCCCAGAGGGCTCTACCGCCGAGCTACTTACCCCCGCCTTTGTAGTCAGGTTTGAAAACATGTTCTAAATTGCCCAGACTGTCCTTGAACCGTGATCCTCCTGCCTGAGCCTACTGAATAGCCGAGCCCAAGAGATCTGGGTTCAAATGCTGCTTCCAGCGCCCACTGCTGGGAGACCCTGAGCTAGCGCCTTTGCCTTCTGAGCCATTTCCACCCCAGTCAAAACCTGAATGTTGGCTCATGGCTGTCATCCCAGCATTTGGGAGGCAGAGGCGGGAGGATTGCTGAGTTCGAGGCTTGCCTGGGCTATATAGTGAGCTCAGGGCCAGCCTGAACTACAAAGCGAGACCCTGTCCAAAAAAAAAAGCTGAATGAATGAAAGAACTTGCTTCCCTGAAAATCTTGCAGGCCGCCAAGAGAGAGAAAAGGAGAAATGGATTCAGCTGACTGCATGAGGGGCAGGGGCAGTTTGGCTCCTGACTGGCTGTGCCAGCCAGTCACCCGGGCAGCTTTAGGGTGGGGCAGTCTCTGGGTGGAGAGGTCTGGGCAGTCCCCTGCTCATGTCTCCCAGAAATGCACAACGGCATCTAGTCATGCAAGTTCAAGGTCAGGTGTGAGTGTGCCTCTCCCTGAGCCTCAGTGGTCAGACTCCCTGCAGCACACCTGCTATACAGCTGACACAACACACCTGGCCAACACCTTTAAAGTTTATGGGCTGGTGTGGTGGTGCACATTTGTAATTCCAGCACTGTAGGAGGCCAAGGCCCCAAGGTCCCAAGTTCTAGCCCAACCCAGGCAAATTAGTGGAAACTTATCTCAAAAAATAAAGAAGACTGTAGCTCAGTGTGAAGGCCCCGGGTTCCGTCTCCAAAAGCTTCCAACCCCAGGTGCATCTCGGTCCTGCTTAACCAGTGTCAGAGAAGCATTAGGCGGCTCACATCATTCTTCTGGTGAAACACAAAACTGGGAATGGGGAAGAACACTCACTCTGCGCTAAGTAAGCACCATTTTAAGTGCATCCCATCTATGTACTCATTGAGTTTTCACATCACCTTGCTACCTGAGAGCCTTCGGAGGAGTTGTTAGCCCAATGCTTCTGACCCTGCCAGAGGAGCTGCAAGAAGAGCTGACACACCCTTCCCAGGCCAGAGCATGGACTTCCTCTAGCAAGGTCCTCCAGAGCTCCTGCTTCCTTCTGGCATGATGGCCGGCAGGGTTCCAGAATATTCTGGAATGTTCCAGTTCACTGCTTTCCTCTTCCTGGCCCCAAATGAACAAAAATCATAACTGAGAAAGAAACTGTGGTCTGAAATCACTGAGCTGTTGGGCCTGTTTGTTACTGCAGCATAATTTAGATTATCCTGACCTTGGTGAATCACACCTTTTTTTTTTTTTTGAGACAGGGTCTGGCTTTGTAGTTCAGGCTGGGCCTGAGCTCACTATGTAGCCCAGGCAAACCTTGAACTCAGCAATCCTCCTGTCTCTACCTCCCGAGTGCTGGGAATACAGGTGTGAGCCACCACGCCCGGCACTGTGGTGTGTGGTTATTGATTGCTGGTGGGTGTGAGTCATCACACTCAGCATTGTATGTGATTACTGGGGATTGAACTCAGGGCCTTGTGCTTGCGAAGGAGGTGCCAGAACCACTGAGCTAAATATCTGCCCCGCCCCCCCCCTCCATTTTTGAGTTCAGGTTGGCTCTGAGCTCACTATGTAGCCCATGCAAACCTTGAACTCAGCAATCCTCCTGCTTCTGCCTCCCAAATTCTGGGATTACAGGCGTGAGCCACCATGCCCAGCACTGTGGGGTGTGGTACTGATAGCTGGTGGGCATGAGTCACCACGCCCAAGATCATATCATTGTATGTAGTTACCGGGATTGAACCAGGGACCTTGCACTTGCTAGGCAGGCAGCGAAACCACTGAGCTAAATCTCTGGCCCCCCGCCTTTTTTTTTGATACAGGATCTTGCTTTTTAGTTCAGGCTGGCCCTGAGCTCACTATGTAGCCCACACAAGCCTCAAAGTCACAGCAATCCTCCTGCCTCTGCCTCCCAAGTGCTGGGATTACAGGTGTGAGCCACCATGCCCAACTACACCTTCTTTTTACAAGTGAGGAAACCGAGCCATGTCAGGGGGAATCACTTGTCCCTGGAGTCTCTCAGCTATAATAGTGGAATCAAGGTTAAACTCTAGGCCCCCTGACCAGGGTCTTTGCTTTTGCTTTTAAATTGGTACCCTGGAGATTCTAAAACAAATGAGAAATGCCAGTGTGCACAGTGCATGGCATCTGGTTGGGGTCGGCCTCTTATCCTGTTGCCTCCAATTATTTGGGGATTTTTAATTGTCGCTTCTTTTCCTTCCGCTATTTTATAAAAATTTGATTGATTGATTATAATTCTCTCTGTGTGTCTTTTTCTCCCTTTCTCTGTTGCTCTCTGTTTCTTTTATACAGAGCTGGACATGAAACTCAGGGCCTGGCCAGTGCTGGACAAGTGCGATCTACCATTGAGCTAAGTCCCCAGTCTTATTTCTTTCTTCCTAATCACTGGTTTCTTGAGTGACAAGCCACCATACCAACCTTGGGGGGTTCTGGGGGGCTGGATAGGGGACCTGGCTAAGGGGGCCAGCAGCTTCCTCCTCACCTAAACTCCCAAAAAATTTAGCTCAGTCACCTCAGCCTTACCCCCTGCCTCTGTCCCGCAGATGTCAGCAGACCACTGCCCAGTGTCCACCTCCACCTTAATCACATGACCCAACACTGCCTCCCTTGCTGCCTGTCAGAGCGGTGGGGCAATCTTTTGCCACAAGGGGGAAGATCCTGCAGCCAGAGCAGGGCCACTGAGCTCCAGGGACTGGAAGTGAATCCTGGGCTGAGTTTGCCAAAAAATCTTTTCACCCCTGCTCTTCCCAGCTGCTTTCTGTCCTCTTCCAGGGTCTCTGAGGCTGTGCTGCAGTCCCCAGAAAGCCAGGCCCATATCCCTCTGTGCTGGTGGACTCCAGGGAGAGCCAGGCAGGGCTCGGGACACCTCTGTGCCAACTTCAGCCTTTCCTGCCCTGACCAGTTAACTCGACACTTACTCTACATTAAATACCAATCGGACCAATTTTCTGCTGTAATTAAACCTCTGCAGATGCGTTACCCGCTCAGCAGTGATGAGTTTATTAACCTCATTTCCTTCCTGTGTGGGCAGGGAGGAAAGAAGGACAAAGAATAAAAATAAAGTTTGCCATGAGCTTGGGTGAAGGGGTAAAGAGAGAGACTGGGTTGGAGCTGGTGCAGTTTCTGCTTGTACTCTGGGAGGAGGCAGGCCTACAGATGTGTTCACCAAAGTGTTCTGAGAAGCGTCCATATGGGTGTGTTTGCTTTGGCAGAGACTTGGAGAAATCTACGCCTCCTGTGACCTGTTTCCAAACCAAGACTTCTCTCACAATGCAGTATTTTTTTTTTTTTTTTGCTTTTTGAGACAGGGTCTCGCTTTGTAGTTCAGGCTGGCCCTGAGCTCACTATGGTGCCCAGGCAAGGCGCCGCGAACTCAGCAATCCTCTTGTCTCTGCCTCCCGAGTACTGGGATTACAGGCGTGAGCCACCACACCTGGCATTTTAGTATGCAGTGTTGATTGTTGGTGGGCGTATCTCCACGCCCAGCATTATACGTGGTTACCAAGATCGAACTCAGGTCCTTGTGCTTGCGAGGCAGGCGCCGGAACCACTGAGCTAACCCTCCGGCCCAACAATGGAGTATTTTTTTTACAGTGTTACTTCCCAGATTTCTGGCACACAGCACATCTTGATTCTGGAAACAGAGTCTCCTCTAGCTCAGCCAGCTACACTTCCTGTGGGATCTTTTGTTATGCAATACAAGGCTGTCCTGACTATTACATGTTAATAGTCTCACTTTATGTTAAGATTGAAACCCATTTGCTTTCTAATCCAAGAGCAGCTAAAATAGTTCTTTTCTTTTTTTAATATTTTTATTTGTTTGTTTATTTGAGACAGGGTCTTACTTTGTAGTTCAGGCTGACCCTGAGCTCACTATGTAGCCTGGGCAAGCCTCAAACTCAGCAATCATCCTGCCTCTGCCTCCTGAGTGTTGAGATTACAAGTGTGAGCCACCAGACCCAGCACTGTGGTATGCAGTACTGATTGCTGGTGGTCATGAGTCACCATGTGTATACTGTTACATGTGGTTTTCAGGGATAGAACCAGGGACCTTGCGCTTGCTAGGCAGGTGCTGGAACCATTGAGCTAAACCTCTGGCCCTGTGTTTGGTTTTGTTTGGAGACTGGTGCTCAGGCTGTGGCTGCCCTTTGGGCTCAGGCCAACCCCCTGCTTCAGCTTCCCCGGCAGCTGAGACCATGGGACTCCAATCCCGTCCCTCGATCTCTGCCTTTTTTTTTTTTTTTTTTTTGAGACAGGGTCTCGCTTTGTAGTTCAGGCTGGCCCTGAGCTCACTATGTAGCCCAGGCAAGCCTCGAACTCAGCAATCCTCCTGTCTCTGCCTCCCAAGTGCTAGGATTACAGGCATGAGCCACCACATCCAGCAATCTCTGCCTTTTTAAAAAAAGTTAATGACTCTTTGTCAGAGAAGTTTCAGATCCACAGAGATATTGTGAGGAGAGTCTCCACACATTGCTACCCATCTGCATTCTCTTCACATTAGTGTGACATGCATGTTTTTCACAACCTATTGACTGTGTGTGTGTGTGTGGGGGGGTGCTGGGAATCAATATTTACAAATTGATCCTGGGTCTAACCACATGTTGTTATATGTGGTTATCAGGGATCGAACCAGGGACCTTGCATTTGCCAGGCAGGCGCCGGATCCACTGAGCTAAATCTCTGGCCCTGTTCTGTTCTGTTTTTGTTTTTTTTTGGGGGGGTACCGGGGATTGAACTTGGGCCCTTGTGCGTCCAAGGTTGGCGCAGTACCACTTGAGCTAAATCCCTAGCCCTTTGTTTTGTTCTGTTTTTGAAACAGAGTCTTACTATACAGTTCAGACTGGCCTTAAATTCACTGTGTAGCCCAGGCCAGCCTTGAACTTGTAGCAATCCACTTGCCTCAACCTCTCGAGTGCTAGGATTACAGATATGGGCCACCAGGCTAGTTTGCCTTTTTTAAAATTTTTTTTTTTGAGACAGGGTCTTGCTTTGTCATTCAGGCTGGCTCTGAGCTCACTATGTATGTTGCCCAGGCAAGCCTCGAACTCAGCAATCCTCCTGCCTCTGCCTCCCGAGTGCTGGGATTATAGGCGTGAGCCACTACGCCTAGCACTGTGGTATGTGGTATTGATGGCTGGTGGACGTGAGTCTCCACGCCCAGCATTTTATGTGGTTACCGGGGATCGAACTCAGGACCTTGCACTTGCGAGGCAGGTGCCGGAACCACTGAGCTAACCCTCCTGCCCTCTACCTGTAACTCTAACCTCATGCTGCCCTCCCTCTCCTCCAGCCACCCTGGCCTTTCTACTGCTTCTCATACCATCCAGCACCCTCTGCCTCGGGGCCTTGGCACATGCTGTCTGTTGTCCACAACCTCCCGCTCCTGCTCCTCTGACCTCCTCTGCCAGGCACCTCCCTGTCCAGCAGAGCTCACCATGTGCCTTTCGGTGCCTTCCTGGTTCAGCCCTGTCCAGATTCTGCTGGTCCAGGCTCTCATTGCTCTGACCTCAGAGACAAACCTGAGTTCCGCTCACCACTTTATTCCCAATCCCCAGGCCTCCTGTCTGTGACAGGAGCTTGCCGGACATTTCCTTATGCAATCAACAAACTTGCACTGTGTACAACTCTGTGCCGGGCCCTGTTCTCAGCAGCGAATGTGAGTCTTGTCGTCCAGGCCTTTCACCAGCGCAGTGATGTACGCAGCACGAGCAGCTCCATCTGCTGTTACACAAGACCAAACTGCAATGAGTGCAACCGGCAGAAACTCACTCTCCCTCGAGTCCGAGATAAAAACTGCAAACAAGCCGGGCATGGTGGCTCACGCCTATAATCCCAGCACTCGGGAGGCAGAGGCAGGAGGATTGCTGAGTTCGAGGCTTGCCTGGGCTACATAGTGAGCTCAGGACCAGCCTGAACTACAAAGCGAGACCCTGTCTCAAAAAAAAAAAAAAACTGCAAACAAGAGCCTGACCAGACCATGTTCTTTTCCAGTCTTTTCCAAGTGCTGGGAGAGACTCTTCCTTGCTTCTCCCAGCTTCTGGTGACTGGAGGGATTCTTGGCTGGGGCCCACGTCAACAGATCTTTGCCTCAATCTCTATTTTGCTTTGCTTTGTTTTTTTTTGTTGTTGTTTTTGAGACAGGGTCTCACATTGTAGTTCAGGCTGGCCCTGAGCTCTCTATGTAGTCCAGGCAAGCCTCGAACTCAGCAATCCTCCTGCCTCTGCCTCTTGCGTGCTGGGATGACAGGCATAAACCACCGGACCCTGCTTGCTTTGATTTTTTTTGAGATAGGATCTTGCTATGTAGGCCAGACTGGCCTCACATTCATGGCAATCCTCCTGCCTCAACCTCCCAAGTATGCACCAATGACTGAGATAGATTAGGGTGTGGCAAAAGCTGGGGTGCAGGGAAGTAGGTGTGACCTGTTAACTACAAGATCCCAGACACATGCCTGAAACACACCCCAAACCCCTGCCTGTGGACTTCTCCTGAGAGCCCGAGCAGGTTTTCAGGATGGCCTGGACCTGACCTCGGCCTGCGGGGCGGGATCCCAGCACCGCCTCTCAGGACCTGTGTGAAGAAATTCTTGCAGGTCTCCTGGAGGTTTAGACCTCATGTAAGAAGGCAGCCATGAGGGTCCACTGGTATCGTAACTGTCCCTGATGGCCATGCTGGGTTTCCCAGACACAGTGTTCATTTTTCTTTTCTATACCTTTTTGAGACAGGGTCTCACTTTGTAGTTCAGGCTGATCCTGAACTCACAGTGTAGCCCAGGCTGGCCTTGAACTCACAACAATCCTCTGCCTCTGCTTCTTGAGTGCAGGGATTATAGGCGTGAGTCACCACATCCAGCACTGTGATTTGTGGTACTGAGGAACAAACTCAGGACCTTGCATTTGCCAGGCAGACACTGGAACCACTGAGCTAAATCCCTGGCCCAAGCCTCTTATTTTAAACTGTATATGGGCTTATGAAAAACCAGAGAAAAGAGCCTTTTTCTTTCTTCCCATAGGAAGGAAAAACTGCACTATTCCTTTAGAAATTCATGTAACTTTTTTTTTTTTTTTTTTTGAGACAGGGTCTCATTTTGTAGTTCAGGCTGGCCCTGAGCTCACTATGTAGCCCAGGCAAACCTGGAACTCAGCAATCGCCCTGCCTCTGCCTCCTGAGTTCTGGGATTATAGGCGTGAACCACCACACCCAATTTTGTTGTATGTGGTTACTGGGGATCGAACCAGGGGCCTTGCGGTTGCTAGGCAGGTGCCGGAACCACTGAGCTAGATCTCTGGGCCTCTTGCAGCCTTTTATAGGTACAAAACTTTTGGGCAGGAGCTATAACAGGAAAACCTCCAGCTAACACCCCCAAATCTTGGCAATGCCTGTCCAGAATGAGGCCTGCTCCCTTCCCTGCTGGTGTGATCATCCTGTTATAGGTAAGTAAACTAGTTAGACATCTTGTAGGCAGTTAGACAGGGCTGACCCTCAAAAAGCCCACAAGGAAGGAGCCAGTATGAAGACAATACAAAGTTAAGGAGAGAGTCACTGAAGGTTAGCATTACCAAAAGACAGAACTACCCCACCCATACAGGATAAATAGCAGTGATTGATATCCCAAGTAGGCTTCGATCTCCTGGGGTGAAGGGCCAGGATGTGATCTACTCCTCCTGTAGAAGATGCCTGACTGAAAATCCTTGTGTGCTTGATGTGTGACTTGACTTCTCATTGGATACCCATTTAATCAGTATTGTCTAAGTGCCTATACCAGCTGTAATCTTATTGGTTGATCACAGTTTTGTCCATTTTATAATTAATTACCCGAAGCAACCGTATTTGGCAGTTGACTAAAATTTTGTTCCACTTTAAACCCCCGCCCACCTCCCGGCTTCGCTCCATAAAAGCCCCCTGAGAAGTGAGGTGAGTGGGTCTCCCGTTATCGTGTTCCCTGTCTGTTGTCTTAGGGAGAAGCTTTCTTCTCAATAAAGTTTTCCAACTCTTAACCTCAGTTGTTCCTAAAATTCATTGTTCAATTTTAGGGAACACGAATGTGCGTTTCAGATACCTAGCAGCTTGGGAGTTCGGCTTGCTTCCCTGTATCAATCTTCCTGTGGCCAGTGGGGAGACGTGGGAAAAGAAGAAAAAGATCTTGTCTCTTTTAAAATGCTCAAGGCTTTTGACAAAATCTAGGGTTTCAGCCACTCCAAGAGCCTGCCCGAGGCCATCGCCATCTGGCTTTTGTGCTTCCCGGTTTAGATGCGGCTCAGCTGAAGACTGATGACTGATGATTGAACAAAACAGCAGCTAACGTTTAAAATTTTAAACCAAGTAGCTGTAAATGTAGGAGAACAGCCCTCACAACTCTTATAGTACTTTTTCTGTCGGGATAAATGCAAGAGATGTTTTCCCACACGGGCTTTGGTTGGGCAGAGGCATCCTGGCTAAGTAGAGTCATCAAGGGGCTCAGAATAAATGCCAGTTAAACCATCCAAGGTTTCAACTAGGTGCCCACATTAACTTTCCCTGAGGAAATGTGCTCCTTACTTCCCAGGAGTTGGGACTAGGCAAGGGCCACAGCAGGCCCTCCTCCCCAATGAGTTAATGGGTCCAAATATGGAGGTAAAAGCCCCTGAGGGGGTTTCTTCTGCACTTAATGACACCAATGTCACTTAAAGTTTCTCCGAAAAAGGCGTCTATTTAGGTTTTGTAAAGTCTCCCATGGGGTGCCTTGTGGACTTCAGGTCTCCTCCTTATTCGGCGGACGTCTCTGTAAGGCATGCAGCCTAGTTGTCTCCTCCTCCATAGGTCCCAAGACAAGCAGATGGGGAATGGTTTGGATCTTGCAACCACAAGGATTCCATTGATATCACCACTAGGCCGCTCCCTCCACAAACGGGGAAGGTTTGGTCCTGATGATCAAAAACAGGAGCCGCTTCTCTATTATTATAACGTGATTTGGGTCCAATATAGCCTGGGAGTTGGTGAGAGATAGGCACAAAATGTTCTTTATTTTTTTGAGACAGGGTCTCGCTCTGTAGTTCAGGCTGGCACTGAGCTCACTATGTAGCCCAGGCAAGCCTCGAACTCAGCAATCCTCCTGTCTCTGCCTCCCGAGTGCTGGGATTATAGGCGTGAGCCACCATGCCCAGCACTGTGGTATGTGGTATTGATGGCTGGTGGGTGTGAGTCACCACGCCCAGCACTGTATGTGGTTACTAGGGATTGAACTCAGGACCTTGCACTTTCGAGGCAGGCGCTGGAACCACTGAGCTAAATCTCTGGCCGCTATGTTTGGGCTTTTGTCACTGTTTATCAAAGGGAGTGCTCAGGAGCTGGCTGTTTAGAGTTACCCCAGGGGGAGGAAAAAGACATGACCTTGTCCTGAGACATCTCCCCCACAACTTGTCCCTGAGGGGCATAAGGGTTTCTCCGATCTGCCTGATACCGGTAGAGCCGCTAGACTTGCACCCTCTAGCCTCCAGGCCAACAAGTCCAGTCCATCCTCTCCAAGGAACTCCACCATGGCCTGGTGCCGCGGGGAAGCCCAGTGATTCTCACCTCTCTCTCTCAGACACCCACCACACCACACTCACCGCCAGGACAACCTAAGGTGCCACCTCTTACTGCCCTAATCCACAATCTATCCTGACCCTAAGAGAAGCCCCAGGGCCGAGAGGGAATACTTGGGTACAAGTTCCTTTTTCAGTAGTAGATGTCCAACCGTGCAAGGAACCATTAGGCCAACTATCAGAAGATCCTAGTAAGTTTTCAGGGTTTCAAACTTTGGCCCTTGCTTTTGATTTATTATTCATACATCTTGGCTACTTGCTGTACCCCAGATGAAAAACAAAAAATACCACAGGAGGCTAGAGACCATGCAGATGAGCAATACGCCTTGAGAAGAGACGAAAACCACCCCAGGGCTAGTCTCCCTCCAACAGGGCCAACCTGGGACTATAGTACCTGGGCTGGACTAGGGCTGATGCCTGCTATTGTACTGCTTTTACCATGGTGATGAAGAGCTGCCTTAGAAGTCTGTTAATTTTGATAAAATGAGTGGGATCTTATAGGGCGCAGAAGAAAATCTAGCTTTGTTTCATAACTAGTTAGCAGAGACTTTTTGCAAGTATACTAGGATAGATCCAGGGAGGGAGAGCCACCACTGGGACATCATTTCATCTGTGAACCAGCCAAAGATATTTGATGTAAACTGTACAAGCTTCAGACGGACCCACAGACACCTGTGACCCAATGGCTAGATACAATTTTTTTTTTAAATTTTTTGAGACAGGGTCTCACTTTGTAGTTCAGGCTGAACTTGAGCTCACCTTGTAGCCCAGGCAAGCCTTGAACTCCACAATCCTCCTGCCTCTGCCTGCCGAGTGCTGGGATTACAGGCGTGAGCCACTGTACCCGGCACTGTGGTACGCCTTGCTGGGGAATGAACTCAGGACCTTGAGCTTTTAAGGCAGATGCCAGAACCACTGAGCTAAACCCCCTGTCCTGGACACAACTTCTGCGTTCAACAACCAGGACCCAGAAGAGAGAAGAAAAGAGGAAAATTAAAATTATAGCTGTTGCAAATGGTCATCACCCTTTAAACCCACCCAGGAGGGTTGAAGGAAAAACCCAGGGATGACGAAGGAAGTAGTTCCTGCTTCAAACGCAAGAGGACTGGACACAGCGCACCAGGCTGAGCCGAGCCTCCGCCGGGACCTTGCTCTAATGTGAGGCAGCTAATGTGCCTGACTTGTGGCCTTGGGGTCTGTCCCCCTCCCGGAGAGGGGCTCAGCCGGCCGGCCCCCTTGCTTCCTGGTCTGATGACAGTGCCCCTGTCCCGTGGGCATCGCCAGCCCCTCCGAGGAGCCCTGGGTAAACCTAGGTGTCCTGGATAGCCAGTCTGACTGAGTATTGATTCAAGGGCAGCTGATTGCCTTTTTTTTTTTTTTTTTTTTTTTGCTTTTTGGAGACAGGGTCTCGCTTTGTAGTTCAGGCTGGCCCTGAGCTCACTATGGTGCCCAGGCAAGCCACTGCGAACTCAGCAATCCTCCTGCCTCTGCCTCCCGAGTGCTGGGATGACAGGCGTGAGCCACCGCACCTGGCACTGTGGTATTCGGTATTGACTGCTGGTGGGCGTGAGCCACCGCCCCTGGCATTGTGGTATGTGGTTACCGGGGGTTAAATTTGGGATGTTGCTCTTGCGAGGCAGGCACGGGAACCACTGAGCTAACTCCCGGTCAGGCAGGGATTCTTTACGGAGCTCTGGTGTGTCACTTTGAAGGCCAAATGTTTAGCCATGAGTTTCTAACTGTCCCACAGTGTCCTGCTCCCTTGCTAGGAACAGATTTACGAGCTGAATTCCAGGCAGTTCTCAAATTCCAGCTAAGGCCAAAACAGATTTTACTTGCTGGAACCACACCAGGTCTCCCCAACTCAATCAGCCAACAGGTGGATCCTGCTGCGTGATATAAAGGAGACCTGGTAGGGCTGTTCTGCCGTGCCAGGAGCCATAAGACTAAAGGCCCTGGTTGCTTTCCTAACCAAAAGGAGTGTCCAATCAAGGAAGAGACCTCCGCTTCATGAATGCGGCTGTCGTTTCTACCCATCCACTAGTGGCAGATCCATATGCAACTGTCTCCCAAATTCCAGAGAACACTGATTGGTTCTCAGTCTTGGATTTAAAAGATGCGTTTGCCTCCTTCCTCCTCCATCCAGACTCCCAGTTTCTGTTTGCCTGGAGCGGGGAAATCCCATTTCAAGAGAAAAGGAACAATAGATCTGAACTGTTTTCCCACAGGGGTTTAGAGACAGTCCTTACCTTTTCGCATGGGCACTACGGAAAGACTCAGGAACTTACAGCTTAAACAGGGAGCCGTACTACAGTATGTACATCATATTCTCATTTGTAGCCCAACTTGGAAATTATCTAACTGTAACACTGGACAGACTCTCGACTTTCTAGCCAAGAAGGGATATAAAATCTCCAAAGACTCCAATATTCTTCCAAAGAGTTCACTATGGGTTCTTTTGCCATCAAACAATAACTGTTCTTTCCTGGGGATCTTCATGTAGGATCTACTTACCTAATTTTGGACTAATAGCAAAGCCTTTGTATGAGGCTGTCAGATAGCCCAAGTCTGTATTCCTGGAATGGATGAAAATGAGTGACAATAACTTTAAGGAAATAAAGCACACCTTTACTCAGGGTGCAGCCCTGGGAATACCTGATTTAAGGAAAACTTTCCTAATGCCAGGCCTGGTGGCTCACACCTGTCATCCCAGCACTCAGGAGGCAGAGGCAGGAGGATTGCCGAGTTTGAGGCTTGCCTGGGCTACATAGTGAGCTGAGGGCCAGCCTGAACTACAAAGAGAGCTCCTGTCTCAAAAAAAGAAAAACTTTCTTTCTCTATGTATCAAAACAGGGAGGAATTGCTTTGCGATCTTGACCCAAAGGCTAGGGCAAGAACCCTGCCCAAAGGCTAGGGCAAGAACCCTGCCCAGTGGGATCTTTTCTAATAAACTAGGTGGAGTGGCTGCTGGATGGCCACTTCCTGGGAGCAACAGCAGTTATACTAACAGAAGACGCTACAAAGTTAACTGTGGGATGGAGACTAGAGGAATGGCTTACCGAGGACCAAGCCACACTTTTTTTTTTTTGAGACAGGGTCACACTTTGTAGTTTAGGCTGGCCCTGAGCTCACTATGTAGCCCAGGCAAGTCTCAAACTCACAGCAATCCTCCTGCCTCTGCCTCCTGAGTGAGGGGATTACAGGTTTGAGCCACCACGCCCAGCACTGTGGTATATGATTATCGGGGATCAAACTCAGGACCTTGCGCTTGCTAGGCAGGCACCGGAACCACTGAGCTAAATCTCCGGCCCCGCCAAGCCATACCCTTAACGCCCCTGAGGTTATTTATAAAAACTTGTACTACTAGTAATGCTGCATCTTTCATATCTGCAGGCCCAGAAGTTAGCTGCTCTTGTGAACAAGTCATCTCTCTGACATATGCAAGTGGGCAAGACATTGGTGATCTGTCCCTCTAAGCCCCTGATGAGATATGGTTCACTGATGGAAAAACTGTTCAAGGACATCGAAAAGCAATTATGCACTTGTCAGCTCACAACAGGCCATTACAGCTAGACTGCTTCCTCTAGGAACCTCTGCTAAATGCGTGGAGAGAACAAACACCTGCTGATCAGTTAAACCCGAAATAGAAGGCCTCTTCCGGATGACCCTTGTCACATACACTGCAGCAAAGGTGGCAGAGATAGATAATTGAATTCATCTTTCTTTGGTTTTGTTGTTGTTGTTTGCTTTGTTTTTTGAGACAAGGTCTAACTATGTAGTTCAGTTCATATTTGAACTCACTAGATATCATAGGGTGGTCTTGAACTCTCAGCAATCCTCCTGCCTCAGCCGCCCAAGTGCTGGGATTACAAGTGAGCATCACCATACCTGGGTAGATTCATTTTACTAGCACTGAGCTAATCCTGTCTAAGATGTCTGAAGTATAAGATCACCCAAAAGGAAAAAGCTACTTCTGTGATTCCCTGGGAGACTTGAGATTTCACTTACAAGAGCAAGACTTGGGGGCTGGAGATTTAGCCTCCGAGTGGTTCCAGCACCTGCCTAGCAAGCACAAGGTCCTGAGTTCAATCCCAGTAACCACGTACAACATAAAGCGCCTCGCGTGTGCCTGGTGCAGGGCAGGTACTCAGTGCACGGCCTCTGCTCTGCACCCCTCTCTAGCTTTGGAAAGACGGCCTTGGTCTTCACACTGGAATCATGACAGCTGCTCCTCCTCCTCCCCGTCAGTTTCCACCTCGGACTCGCCTTCCTCCTCCTCTCCCTCCTGAGTCCATCTTTCCTATCTTCCCCTCCCCAGCTGGAGAGGAGGTTCCTGCAGAATCACAATCTCCTGTCCTCTCATGTGGCTCCCAGATAAGACAGCAAAAATCCGATTTTCAGCAATTTGCTTCATTTGTGAGCTCACTGGCGTCTCCCTCCTGCCACCGCACCAGCTTAGCAGAACTGCTTGGGCGGAGAGGATGTTTGAACCACTTAGCAGTCAGAGCAGGTTCCTAGAGAGTCGGCCAGGGCACTGGCCCTGTCTGGGCACTGGGCAAGGGCCGGGCCAGGGTGGCGGGAAGGGCCAGAAAGCTCCTGGTACTTCGTGGAGGAGGGCCAGGGAAGAAATGGCCAGGTATCTTGCTTTTTTTAAACAGGATCTTGCTTTTGACCTCTCCGTGTAGCCCAGGGAAGCCTCAAACTCGGCAATCCTCCTGCCTCTGCTTCCCAAGTGCTGGGACACTGGAGGAGAGCATGGCCAGGGGCTGGAGCCCACGTAGGCAGAGTGGGTTTACCATGCCAGGATGGAGGGTTTGCTGAGGGAGAAAGAGCTGCACGTGCAAGGGCCCTGAGGGTGGACTCCCCTGGCCACCTGGGGACTCATGGAGGTGCTAGGATGTGACAGGGAAGGGACCTTAAAAGCTATGGCAAGAGGTAGGATTGTCATCTGGGTGCAGCTAGAGGACCAGGATGCAGAGAGGGGCACCTGCCCTGGAAGGTCTGCAGTGGCAGCAGTTGTGCAAGATTTTCACAACTCCCTTTCCCCTCCCTTCCTTCTTTTTCTTTTTTTATGGAATCTCATTATGTTGCCCAGGTTGGTCTCAAATTCCTGCCGTCAAACAATCCTCCTGCCTCGGCCTCCCAGAGTGCTAGGATGACAGGTGTGCGCCTCCACCCCTGGCTCGGAGGGGCCATTTGATCCAGTGCTCCCTCTCTCTTGATGAGCGTAGCCACTGTGTGGGAGAAGAGAGGAAGGAAAGGTCAAGAGGGTTCCCTGTACCACCCAGAACCCCAGAGCCTGATGGGAGAAGGGCAGAAGGTTCTTGTGTGTCTTGACTTCCTCAGCAGTGAGTCTGAGGCCTCTGCTGGGCCCCTGCTGCCTGTTTTCCATTTGCTCAGCATTTATTAAGCACCTTCTGTGTGCCACAAGCGGGAGAGGAGTGGCATTGCAGGCCATAGAAGGAACATGTGAGAGGAGTTTGTTTTCTGGGGCCCACAGGGTAGGGGGCAGCCAGGGAGAGACAGGCAGGAAAGAGGCTCGTGCTTAGGTGGTGTGTGCAGTGGAGGAAGCCGGAGGCCCTGGGCGGGGGCAGGGGAGGGGTGGGGGGTGGTCTATATTATTAGTCACTTTCTCACTTCTGAGCCTCTATGCCTGATGCCAGGAACAGAAAGGAGAAGAGGGTTATTTTGGTTCTTACTTTCCATCCATAGTTGGGTGGTGCCAAGGCAGGACACCACGGTGTATGGATCTGGTGGAGGAAAAGCTGGTCACTCACAGTACCCAGGAAGGAACGGGAACCCTGCTGTTCAGCTGCAGTGACCCCGCTCTTTCTGTCTTTCCAGGCTGAGAGACTGATTTGCAATGTATTCTTTTTTTTTTTTTTTTTTTTTGGCTTTTTGGAGACAGGGTCTTGCTTTGTAGTTCAGGCTGGCCCTGAGCTCACTATGGTTCCCAGGCAAGCCGCCGCGAACTCAGCAATCCTCCCGTCTCTGCCTCCCGAGTGCTGGGATTACAGGCGTGAGCCACCACGCCCAGCATTATATGTGGTAACCGGGGATCGAACTCAGGTCCT